>QNGE01001120.1:0-14073 GCA_008508345.1 Paragonimus westermani | reverse complement strand
CTTTCTTTATTAGCCAATCAAGTGGCTAACCAGCATTGGCCGGCTGGACAGAAAGGTCCCACTGGCACACCTCCCGGTCTTATTCCTTCGGGTTTACACTGGATATGTGGTGTGTTGGTGGAGCTGCAATTGGTGCAGCGCAAGCCAATTGCAGTGATGGCTAAGCGCAGGCGTCCTTTGGCTCCGGTCACTGTGACAGGCTAATCCGAATCGGATGCCGCCAACCGTGTGTGTGTGCGCGCGCGTGTGTGCGAGCAGCGTCCGCCCATGGATATTCCTGAGCAGTTGTGTGCACGTACTTCTGCCCACGCATCCCATTCGCATGGATACAACTTAGAGGGCAGACGCGTCCATTTGGGAAACGTAGACCTTAAGGAACATGGCCTATGTGTAGGTTAACATGTGAGGTCTACGTCACACAATAACAAAAAACAAATGCAGTTCGATTTTCATGTTCACCTTCTGTGCGTCCTCCAAGGGTTGTTGGTCTGTAATTCGAATGAATGCAAACGTGGTTATAGCTGAGGCCTAAACTGTAGAACAAATCAGGTTCAGAGCAAGATGTGTATTCACTACACCACACACATCTCATCTAGTCTGTTATGGATACTATAGACAGATCACTGTCGAACAGTCTGATTGGCCAATGCAAGTATGACGTACATGACTGGCTGCACTCCATCACATTCTTCCCTTTTTAAAGAATCTTCGGTATTCTTCGGTTTCGTAGAACGAACTCGTTCTCTTCATTGGAACTGGATTCAGCTGCTCCGGAACTTGTGTTCATCGTTTTCTGTTTCCGTAGGTGCACTCTGTTCCTCTTTAATGTCCCGTGATTTGTGCGTACCACAGAAGAACGCTCACCATCTCGTCCTTCCACAATCCCTGGGGCCCATCTGTCAGAGCCCATACCGAACGGTTGAATCTAAACGGTATCCTCTTCGTCCAATCTTGGCAACCCATGAGTCCCTTTGTTATACACTTGTCTTTCTCGTTCCATTCGTTGTTTCAAACGTTTTCTTACGGTGTCCCACGTGGCAGTTTGTAGGGCTAGACGATCTTCAACTAGTGGTATTTGAGTTCTCGTTCTTCTTCCCATCAGCTGTTGAGCCGGACTCAGAACTATATCTGCTGACGCGGTGTTTCTATATTCTAGCAGTGCCAGATAGGCATCTTCTTTGGCTGTTAAGCATTTCTTCATTATTTTCTTTGCCTCATTCAGAGCAGATTCCGCTTTACTGCACTTTGTACAAATTTTTCGCCCTGCTGGACATTGTTCTCTCTTGAAACCATGGGTTCTTCCACAGAAAGTGCAGTCTGCTAGAGAGTTTCTTGGTTCTTTGGCCACCACGTGATTGACATCCTCTGTCAAGTGAATTTTGAGGGATTCGGCCTTTCTGTCGGCTGCCTCTTCACTTCGACACATATCAGTGCATTGTTTGAGCGTCAACTGAGGATCCCTCAACATTCTCTTGGTCAAATTGCCGTTTCTCATTCTGATAATTAACCTATTTTTGATCAGTTTGTCATGCATGCAGTTACAGAAACCGCAGGTTGTGACCATGGATCTCAGAGCTTGAACAAATTGATCCACGGATTCTCCAGGTTCTTGGGCGCGGCAATTAAATTTATATCTCTCAAAAGTGTCGTTCCTTAATCCTAAACAATAACATTCTAATTTCTTCATCACGCTTTCCCAGTCTTCTGGGTCTTCGTCTGCCTCATACGGAAATGTGTTAATGCATCGGACGGCCTGCTCTCCGATGGCATGTCGAAACACCGCCATTTGAAACTCCTTCTCGGCTGACGACAGTCGAGCTAGCGTGCGGAAATCTTGAAATTGCAACCTCCACATTTTCCATCTCTCTGGAAGTCCTTCATCCACATTCATGTTCAGGTGGGGCGGTGGTCGGAGATTTAATCCCTCCATTGGGCTCACACCCATCCATTTTGGGTTCCTCATCTCTGTCACCATGTAGAACAAGTCAGGTTCAGAGCAAGATGTGTATTCGCTACACCACACACAATATCTCATCTAGTCTGTTATAGATACTATAGACATAGGTCAATGTCGAACAATCTGATTGGCCAACGCAGGTATGGCGTACACGATTGGCTGCACTCCACCACATAAACCGGGTGTGCTCATTCTTCTCTAGGCTGTTGGTCCCAATACTGACATCGACAGCAGATCTATCAAGCGAATCAACGATCAGATAAGTTGACGGAATTTACTGGTTTCGCCAAAATTCCCGTCAAAAAGCTGGTTGTTAGCCACATTCGCCTAACCTGGCTCACATAGACCGTGAATAGCCGCAGTCACCCATTTGGTGGGAAATCCACTTTAGAGACCATAATTAATTCAGATAACTTAACTAAGTGTTACGCAAACATTGCGGGCCACACTCACATTTTGTGCACAGCTGTTTTCCATAAATCCACAACCACTTTCGGTCCCGCCAGTTCTCTCCAGTGAGATGCGACTACGTGAGTATTATGTTCCCAAAACAGTGTGTCTAAAGTGACGGCTACAATCTTCGCGAAGAAGCAAACTGAAGCCAATTTCTGGGTTCCCCGAGTAGACTGCCGACGCACAACCGCTGACGGCTTATGGACCGACGCGTTACCCACTACCTCTTTTTGTTGGGTGAATATATTTTGTCTCGGTAAGTTTTACGATCGTTGTAAGATGAACACTGCCCTCGTGAACAATAACCAGATGAGGAAAAATGCAGTTCAATTGTTCACCGAGGAAACGCTGTCTCATTTCTCAGAGTATTTGGACGAAACATTTGACCAGTGTATAAAGCGTTATTCTCAACGGAACCTACATATGAAGGACGTCAATCGGATTAAAGTTCAGTATGCCATCACAACGAATTCAGTGAAGATAAAAAATTCGACTTCTAATACGACCAGTTCAAGGTGCAGGAAACTACTTCACTAGAGGTTGCAGGTTGGCTCAAAATCAGCTTGGTGGATATCGTCCATCAGTATCAACGATGGCCTAGCAAGTAGCAATGTAGGCTAAAAAAAAGAGCTCACATCTTAATGAGTGACCAAGTCGGAAACAATTATTCCAACACTCGGCGGAATATCTTAAAGCGGTCGCAGGATATGGTGAAATCCCATTCCAGATGGCGCACGGACAACGCGAGTGATTGGTTATCACTGGACGAAATCGGACTAGCAGACCAGAAATAGCGGTGAAAATCCGTTACTAATACCGTCAGTTAAACACACAGAACCAGACAGACTTTTTACTGAAATATGCCATCTGAAAGAAGGGCGCACACACATAAAGCTGGCTACGTTGCCGCCAGATAGGGAAGCTGTAGTAGCCTTACTGAATCACACAGATTATCTTGATAAAACTAAGCTCATCCGGTCGGAAAATTCAAAGATGGCTGTCGACAAGGATCAAACAAACGCTATTCAAGTGTTGAAGGCAAAATCATCCAAACATGCAAAAAAACTACATCAAAGAAGATTGGTTAGGCAAACTATTCGCAAAAGATGTCATTTAAAGACAGTCAGACACAACGAATACACATACTCCCCCAAAACGCACAAACCTGTTACACCCGTATGAGCAACAGTAACTATAACTGGTTTTACATACCACTACTTACTCAGTGGTTAATCGTTCCGACTGAACCCGTGAAATTCAAATTGACTGTATGCAGCTTGAAAAAACCTTTGAATTTTTGGAGTTGGTTTCGAACACGTACCTCAAACACTAGGGGATGTTTTCCTTTGATTTGGAATCTCCGTTCGCGTGTGTCCCACTTGAGATTATTTATGTTGTTTGTAATTACTCTGCTGGGAATAACATCACACTTAGAACCCTTATTGATACATCAAAAATGTGTACATCCGATATCCATTTTTTCAACAGAATTCTTTTTATAGATGAGTACATGTGGCTACAACAGGTAGGCCCGATTGGACAGGCAGATTTGTGGGTTGCTTAACTCCCACGGTGTCAACCGAAACTGAAAACAGTAATTTGCAGATGTTACGTATATAATGTGTTTGTAGCATTAGACGGACATCAGAGAGTAACACGGCGCCACCAATCGTTAAAAAGTTTATTCACTGAGTTGACAGTCAACCTCGAACATGATTTTGTCAGTTATGGCCGATTTGATGAGCAAATATGGGGACCCGTTACCGTACTGACATGTGTCTCAAATCCGCATGGACAGAGCAGTCTGTGCAACCTAGCGGTTTTGCATCAATGACACCTAAACATGAACCCGTCAGCCGCTGTTACACCAAAGTTTGACGTATCGTGCTAACAGACCAGTCAGCGAATGAGCTGAAGTTACAACACGAGACTCTGGCTGAAAATGGATATTCAAAAGTGTTCAGTCTCTTTCCAGTCTACACGGGTTGCTCCCGTTATCATTCCTGGAAATCCGGTTTATAATATTCTACGACTTAAAGGTAACACTAAACCAATCACACTTAAGTGCCTTTCTGGATACGATGGTCAATCGTTTCCGCGGAGGAAAAACCACGCCTTCCAACTACACCAAGGAAGAAGTAGGTGTTCCTTTCTGCCCATTCCAATGATGTATACAGAGTTATTTGTGCCTGCGAAAGCAGCTGTGTCGGTATAACTAACACGTACGCCGGCTCATCATGGCCTAATTGTTTCAAGAGTTGCTAGGACAGCTACTATAACCCACTGAATAGTCACCTAATCTAAGTGTTAAATACAAGCGATTGTGGAGGTGATAATTCGGGCGTGTCCAGTGAGAAGTTACATGGAATAGCGCTAATTACGTTCGCCTAACGAGCACGCTAATTTGAGTTAAATTATCGGTCAAGACGAGTATATACACACCAATTAACCTCAGTCCAGTGCATTCTATCGCAATAAACTGGCGTGTCAACGCTACTTGAATGTGAGCACTAATATCTAACATGTGTGGTGTTCAGCTATTAACTATTGGGATTCCAATCACTAAGTTGTAATCAAACCGAAAGTTACGGGTTATTTTGTGAGGATCGGTCCGCCCTAGAGACCTTACTCACGTTCGTGTGGACCTCTAATTCATATACTGCCATGCTTTTCACGTATTTAGTTAATAGTTTGTGACATATTGCACATGACTTCTGCGGCTTTGATGAAATCCATCTGTCTCCCGTTACACTTACGTGTGTTCACAGTGTATGAACTATTTATCCGGAGATACCTGGATAGAACTTATTTTTTTGAACAAGCAGTGTTTTGGCAGATAGGGACGTTACGGTGTATAGTGTGTTATATGAGCGAGAGAACACTTAAAGAACATAACTGTACCTCGTTGTATTTCGAAGGTTACCTGATTTTCCATACTGTGTCAATGATTAGAAAATGGTATACAGGTAGGTACGGGCAAGCATTAGACCATTAAATATGAACAAAAACCATCAAGACACATGAAACTACTGAAGGTATGTTAAACTTCTCCCGATTACGGGCGATGATGGCCATTTCTACTGCATACACTTGACTGTTTTACGTTGTACCTCATTCACAAATTTAAAGTTTTTACCCAATTCGCAGCTTGTATTTGGTCCATGGTAGAAGTGGCAAGTGTTAACGTGAGTTACAGATCGAATAGGAATCTCGCTGCTGTTCTTGAGATGGGATAACTTGATTGGTTAGTGTATAGACGTTTGAAGATCGGTTTATAGACACCCTAAAAACAAGAGTGACGGAGTTGAACTACCAAATAAACTTACTCAAACAAGGTGGGAGACTGTTCACGTAGTAGGATTTTGGGGTGGACCAATCGAACACATCATCTAAGCTAAGGAACTCAGTTTCAACAAGCCGTTATTGAATATTCCCAGTCGTTAGGTAATTTTGTGGCTCACATACAAGTAACGTTGGAAAATCGTGAAATGATTGGTTACACTGAAAAATCGTATGGCAGGAACAAACGTGACAGAGCCAGTTACTGAAGCTGACATTTCAGTGTCGTGTGCTCACCAGTCTAAATGTTCGTCCCACGTGAGTTAAAGAGGCATTTCATCTGCTTGCAAATTCTGCGTTTTGTACTCAGGCCAACTGCTCGTTTTCCTCCTGTCTCCATAAAGGCAACTGCATTACGGGCTTCCAAATATTTCACAAAATTAGGAGTTTTACCTTCTGGTAATCCCTTTTCGTCAAGGAATGTTGGGGTTGTCACTTCTACAGCACGATGTTCACTTTCCTGACCCATCACCTAGAATCCTTGAGAACTTCTTCAAACCTCACGAAACCCTGTTGTGAGTTTTGTTTTATCACACTGGCTAAATTCGGCCAGAGTTCACTCGTTGGACCAGAGGCAGAATGCACGATTATCTTGCACAGCCCGTTCACACCGTTTTCTAGGTCAACTACATCCGCATTCACCCTGTGGATCGCTTCCGCCATTAAGACATACTTCACAGTGAGGACCGTTTAATTCGTCCAGAGATAACTAATAACCGGGCACTGTTCGTAAGCAATTCGCCTCAGTCTGAAATGATTAAACCACGCTACGGTAATCAGCAGGCAAACCATAATCGAATTGCGAGTTGGAATGGCACGTAACCGTGATTAATGATTTAGTTAACGACAGTTGGCGGAAACAAACCAGACGGTCGACAACAACGTAAATAGACATCCAGTGACCTCCCATAGGCGAACATCCACATTCATAACATTTCGAGAACCGGGTGTCCGAGTATCAATTTCAAGTGTCACGATATCAATTTCAAATGTCCCAAGGACGTCCTCTGCATTTCAACAGCGGATGGGGTAGCACAACTACTATGCGCAGGGGTAGGCAGCGACCGCTTGGCTCTTACGTAGAGAGAGCACAAATCCGCCGGGTACAGGAAGAAAACGAAGCTTGCTCGACTGGACCAAGTTGCCGGCCTGGCGGAGGTGCAGGCTAACGTGTACCCCATGACCACTGAGAACGTGGGTGTGTTAGTACGTTTAAAGGGCACACGACCATTTAGGCAGTGTGAACCTAACGCTTCTGACAAACCGGTCGTCCGTCTGTGGGTACATTAGAAACACACTCAGATTTGTGTAGTCTTCGATCGTCCTCGTTCGAGCGGTCGGATAGGTCGGGCAAGCCCTGTTTCGGGCACTAGGACAGTAATCAGTTGAGAGCAGCATGGTGGCTGCCATGACGGCTTAAGGTAGGACTGACACAGCCAGAGTAGAGTAACGCCGATGGTCCACGAGTTGCGGACCAGGATACGAAATCCACAGCCCGAACGAACAGGCCACGTAAACGAATAGGTTTTGCAAACGGGCACAACACACCAACACAACCACAACCAGACTAGCTGGCACGGGAGTGTACACGCATTTCTCGTCAAGTCGCCTATCGCCATCACCCCAGTGCTGTGGCCACCGCGGCACACGATCTACAACGCCTGGCTTTCGACGCACCTCTCTAGATGTTTTGAAGCTTGGAAGGCAACACTGAGTCAGGAGCCAGAAACATCGATGAATGCAAATGGTCAGAGCAAAAATACGTTAATTCCCCAACGGACTGTGCTATCCCGACAATTTTTTCACTGACCGAAGGATAATAGAAAGCTGCATCCATGAGTGACGCTGATTTGCAAGTTTCTAGAAGGCGGATCAGAAACTAGCAACTATTCCACGGAATCTGAAGTACGTGATGTTATTTCTAGGTTCATAGCGTCATTGTTGGAGTCTAATGTGACGTTTTATGGGCATGCTATCAAAACGATGCGAAGCGGTTGGTATGTCTTGGTTTTGTGGCTTGGTTTTTGAGCCGTATCGTTCCACGTCCTGTCAATCTGTCTTATCTGACCACTTCACCCATATGTGGGTGCCTTGATGAAAATACCCTGCTACGCTATTGAGATCATTGTGGACATCTCGTTCAGATATGTTTTCCAGAGCGAGGCGCACTGTGTTTTGGTAACCAGCATCGTTTCGAAACTGGATTAGATGTCATGGAGGAACCAGGTCGAACTGGTGGATCGCGACTAAGAGGGCGATGTATCGTTCTAGAGGAAACAGATACAAATACTGAAACATTTTTTGTACTCTGCAGGTGAACCATACGCAGCATATGGGGATCACGGCTGGTTGAGATAAATGTGGACATTGAGATAGTGGACTACTAAATATGAAAAATTGTCAACCGGTAGGTCATATTTGATTGACAAAGCACTTCACAATAGAAACCGACTACTGGATACTTACAATCTATTCGCCCCGTTTCACCAATATTTTCGGAGAAGTATCTGTTGGGGGGTCGAACTAGTCACCAGTTCTTATTGACTTTAGCCGTTTCCCATTGTTACACACAGTGATCCATTTTGTAAGGGTTTTCGTGAACCACGGTACACGCCTCATGCATGTAACTGATATTCAGCTCCTTCCCAGGATCGCGTAACCTTTGGATGTTTCTGCTGTACAAACTCATGAACTTAAGCCCATGCATAGTCGAGCAACTCAGCCTGAATTGAAAATTTTGTTGTTTGCCTATCGGTGCCGATCACCCACGTCATCACGGATTAGTTTCACTTACTCATCAGTCCATCATTTCTCATTTGCCCTTACGTATAACCTCCATTCATTAACTCCACTATCGACCAAATGTGCACTAACTCGGTATTGGCATACAAGTAGGGAAATCGGCCCATTTCGGAGCGAATTTGCACTGACCACCACGCTTTTGTTCGACAGTGCATACGGTTTGAACATCCGCTGACTGGCAAACCTCTGACCGAGAGAGCTCGGTAGGCGATTTTGACTAGCCGCACCTAACTGCATTCTAGCGTTGGGAACCGAGAAGGCGGATGGCACAGAAATTGTTTATTCTGGGAAACCAATATACGACTTATGCGTCTCAACGGGACTATGAACAGAAACACTCATTTGCACACCCCACTGATCTGCGGATGTTCGGTCGCTTTGGACACCATGTATCAGTTTCGTCATGTGGCGAAAGCCATTCCACGTGATGCTGCCCTGCAACGATCCTTTCCGTATTTGTTCTGCGATCATTTCGATCCATGCTGCTACTGAATAGTGGTGTAGTAGTATGGTGCGACCGTCTATCCTCACTACTCTAGTATTGTGATTTGTCAAAGCAAATGAATAATGACTGTCAGAAAGAGATACACCAGCTGAATGAGCTGTTCACCCGGACATCCACAAGCCATGACCCGCCTTCATTGAAATGAAAATACCGATTCTCAACCTATCTTAGATGCATCAGTCATCACTGTCTCTGTATTCCTGGTGAGATCAGTTTTTAAGTCAACAAAATTCTCACAGAAATCTTGTTGCGCAATAACCTGTGCCAGCTTCGATCAGTATGTAAATGTATCAGCTTGCTATCTTACGGTTTGGCCACCACCCACAAAAAATCGCATCCCGGAGTTGCATGAAAGTATCTTCCGACAGCTGGATACCTGAACTTGTCAAGCCTAGTGTTGGGAATGTTACATACCCCCAAAAACTGTCCAATTAACCGGTAATGAACATTTACCACTTTTGTAAATTCGAATTTCTCTAATGTACCATCATTTTTTTAATTTCTGGCGCCGATTCACATACTGGATGCTAATTCGCCTGTTATTCACCCGGTCGCTTGACGAGCTATAAATACGCATAGCTACATTTTGTAATTTGACTTCGGACTGAGACAGTAAACGCTCTCTTTCTGGAGACCAGTGTTTTTCCTTCGTAGTCTGCTTGGAGATCGGCTCTTCGGGGTAAAACAGCGCGCACAGTATCATTGCGTCGCAGGAATCGTTCCAGCTCAATTGCATCCGTTCGGTCGTTTCGCGTTATAACACCTAGTTGCAGGCGATGGTAGCTATTCCTGATGGTCTCTAAAGGAGGAAATCAATGACAGTGTGTGAAATGCGCTCCGTCTTACAGACTTTGATGACTTACTGGAAGATCCACAGTGTACCGTTGGAAAGTTCCTACGATTGACGCCCTATTTCCCGGTGCTGCGTCCAGTCGAAGATGTGTGGAATGTGGTCAAAGACCGAATAAAGCAAATGATGAGACAATAATATTGCCTCAGACACGTGGGTGGTCCTTTGGCGTGAGTGGCGTTTGAACTGTCTGGAACAGTCGGCTGAAGGTGTTAGAATTTTGGTGAAGGCAATGTGTTACCACTTGATAAAAAGCGTTCAGACGTTCCGTTTGCAGGTAACCAGCAATGAAGACGTCTGACTTCGGAAGTCCTTCGCTTTGTATTCGCAGAGTAAGTATCCAACGACATAGCAGTCGCAGTACCTTGGGTGTACTGTGTTGTAAGACTAAGGGCACAGGTTTAGCATCATTTTACACAGAGACATTATGTACACCTGTAAGATATGTAGCGTTTGTAGTGGAAACCACCACACTGCTGAAGGATCATTTAACAAAACAGCCAGGACGCATCGCACCACCTTGATTGGCCGGCCCAGCTGGTCGTGTGCGCTGGTATGGTTCTACTCAGCCAATCAGATTGCAGCCGTGCGGTCGATCGCCCATACGCCATCTGGACTGTTTTCTCACGCGGCTTTCCGATGCCCCCTGATTGTGATTTGTTCTGACGCTGTTACTGCCATACATGACTTTCCCATTTGATTCGCTCTGTTTGTCGGTCATTTATGGTAACCGTTTCGTCTTATGAATTCAAAGCCTCTGTGGTCTAGTGTTGTCTTGCTCTGCCAATAAACAGCATTACAGCCTCTTCCCATTTCTGGGTTTTGGGGCAAGCGACTGAGCGCGCAGCCAGGGCGACTATCCAGTAGCTGGCGACTTCGGGTACTATGCGCGTAACCTACGCGGACAATGATACTTCGAGTAAAAGAAATGAAACAGATCCTGCAGCAACAACAAACTGAAGTTAATCAAAACATTACTACATGACTTGTCTATGATGTCAGCAAATTCAAGAGTCAAACTGGGTTCAAAGGTGGACGTTATCACGAACAGCATCAACGAATGTTTATGATGCCGATGTCGGAGTGACGTTCGAAATTTGGTTCAGCCGATATGAAGATGTCTTCTGAGGTGGTTTGGCTGACGTGGATGGCGCAGAAAAAGTGCGACTACTTTTTCAGGAACTCAGTACGACAGAACATTCGATGTATACTGATTTCGTGCTGCCAAAGAAACTTAGTGGTCTTACTTTTGAAAGGACACTGAAGAGACTGATAAATATTTCCGGAGAGGAATCACCCTTGTTCAAAATCCGGTATCAGTGTCTCAAGTTAGTAAAGAGTGAACATAATGATTTTGTCATTTACGCAAGTAAAGTTGACCTAGAATATGACTGTCATGGACACAAGAAAACAGAACATTCAGCTCAGAACGCATCTGGAGGAAACCCTGCACTGATTGGTGAGTTAGACTGCGATATCAAGTGCGGTGATATCCATAGAAATGACACGGACTGTCTTACCGCGAATTCGAAATTGAATCTTCTGGGCTTAGATTGGATTGAGGTTCTGAAACTGGACATGCCACTCAGCCAGTTGTCTAGAACTGTGAAGTTGCAAACCCCACTAGCAGATCAGAAACTGGATCACGTTCGTCAGAACCGGGGCGAGAAGTTGATCTACAAATTCGCCGATGTGTTCCAGGCAGACCTTGGTTGGTGTACCAAAGCGAAAGCAGTACTGAGCCTACGTCAAGATGCCAAACCTGTTTTCTGGTCAAAACGACCTGTGCCATATGCTGCCCTACCAACTGTTGACGAAGAGTTGGACAGACCTTAAAAATCGTGAGTTATCCAGCCAGTCAACTGTCCTGTTTAGGAAGCTCCAATTTGCTTCTTGAAGCCCAGTAAATTACACGAATAGGAGCATTTATTGGAAATTGGATAAACAGAGTGAGCCCCTGTGTCATTTTTCTGTGACAGTCGACCACTTGTAACGGTGCCATAGAGCGAGACAACCTAGGAAGGTAGATGCACGCCACCTAGTTCTACTTGACACTTGTTTCCTAATTAAACCACGACAGCGTGGACTCAAGCATGGGTTAAACTTCACTGACTACCATGAAAAACCTTGACAATTGGTATGTCTTTTCCCAGACAGACGGACCCTGCCTGAACCTCGTAGAGTCGTCGACAGTAGAATTTGATAACTGCTGGTTTTCAGGCCGTCTGATTCTGGTCTTTGACGCAAAGGCAAACCATTTGCCACTTGCCAAATGTTCCTACTCGGGCTCCGTGTTCCCCCCTTGAACCACGGTTTCACGGCCGCGTTTATCATGCATTGTAACCTCAATTTCAGTTTTATTTCATACAACGCTATCCCGGACTTTCCACTAAAAATATCTTTTGCCGATGGTCACATGGAAGGCGTATTTGTCGCGGGTCCTTTAATCAGAATCGTATGAAAATAATGCGTGAACAACGGCGTGTAGTCTACGCCTGACTTGTATTTGTTTTGCCAATGAAAAGCAACTGTTAGAAGCAGTGCTTATCAAGAGCTTGATACACTTGTATGCAAAATAGTTATTGGTAGAAGATGGTGAAGTATTCTAGATGAACTATGGTGTGGTGGTCAGGCGTGTGTGCTGTTTTGATCCGGCGGGTTGTGCTGACTGGGACTTCGATCCTTGCAGGTTCAACCTTGTCAGACTGGCCAAAGGGGAGCAGCCAGACAAAAAGCACTTGCGTTTTTTGTGCGTGATGACCGTAAGTTGTGGTTTGGTTGGGCAAGATGTTTGTTTTTGCTGGACCGACTGTGTGTCTGTCTGCTAGGATCATCTGTACAGTATTACTGTTCCTGTGAATGTGGTCTGCTTACTGTAGATCTTTCGGTCAACGGCAGAAGTTGGATATCAGACGGCTGGAGAACTGGGAGACGAAGACTGCCTTTCAACGTGCAGTCGTCGCTCGTCTGCAAAACGTTCCTGTATCCACTACCCCTGAGGGTATGTGGCGACATTTGAAAGAACAGATTACGGCAGCAGCCACCGGGACAACTGGTGTGGAGCGCAAGAAACCCCCGGATTGGTTCGATGACAACAACGTGGCTATCTCCAAAGTGGTACGAGAGAAGATGGCCGCGTTCGCCACGTCCACACTGGACCCGGCCAATGGAGCGAAGAAGACCAAGTTCCGGAGAAAACGCCGTCAACTGGCCGAGCATGTTCGCGGAATTAAGGACAACNGTTTGCCATTTCCACATTGGACCCAGAAAATGAAACGAAGAATGCCACAAACAGAAGTATCTGCCGTCAAATGGCCGAGGGTGTTCGTAGAATTAAGGACCACTGGTGGAGGAATCATGGTAAGCGGATGTAGGGCTTCGCAGATCGTCGACAGCACAAAGAGTTCTACGATTCACTTAAGGCGATCTTCATTCCACCTATCCAGTCTACTAAAGCACTGATAGACGTGGACAACGGCTATTTTTGCACCCAACCAGAAGACATCATGAAAATATTTCGCAAAAACTTTGGTAGCCTAATAAGCCACCCTGCTAACATTGATTAGTTAACTGTGAACAGCCTGCCGAAACAGGCCTTCAAACCTCCACTTGCTCTCGCCCCGGATTTACCAGAGTTTTAGAGAGAGATCGGTCATCTACACAACAGAAAGGCTGCAGGAGAGAATGGGCTGCCAGTTGAGATCTTGAAGAATGGCGGACCGGCGTTGAAACCCGCTTTGCTCCAGCTTTCTCACTGCATTTGGGAGCACGAGGCGATGCCGCAAGATTTTGAGGATGCCCCTATCGTATCCATGTTCAAAGGAAGGGGTAACAAGCAATGTGCGGACAGCTATCAGGGCATCGGTCTTCCGAGCTTTGCAGGCAAGTTGTTTTCCAGAATCCTTCTGAACCAGCTGAATACGGAGGTCTTGAAGACGGATGTTACTGAGGAGCAGTGTGGATTCCGGTCGAGTCAGAGTACGATCAAGCTGGTGTTTGCTGCTCACGGCTTCAGGAGAAGTGCCAGGAACGGAACTGGCATCTGTATGCCGTTTGACTCCGTGAGCCGTAAGGCGTTGTGGACGATGTTTGGTAAGTTTGTGTAAAGGGATTGGATTGCACAAACGCATCGATACGAGGTCAACCATTGATTCGCAGAAGGCTACG
>QNGE01001119.1:157090-190795 GCA_008508345.1 Paragonimus westermani | reverse complement strand
CTATTCGGAGTCCCTAATTCCGAGTATCACAATATTTCACTATTATTGCGCGAAGGCTGTCGTGTCTTTTGGTTTATGGAGTTGTGCAGCAAACAGTGATGCTGAACTCGGCAGCTGTCTTCATCACACAGGTTTCTTATTCCTTATGTGACACATTAAGACACACGAAACACGCGCCCAGTCGGCGCGCACGAGACCACCTACTAGGTACACCGAGCTTGATGGACCCAGGACATCCTTCAAGACTGTGTGCATGTCTGCACAAACCACAATTCACAAGACACGATTTTGCGGTGGCAAAATTTCAAGTCTGCTGTTCCCTTCCTTGACTCTCACTCTCTACTTAAAATTGAACGGACCTCATTACGGGCATCACGACTTGTGTGCAATTTGCTCGAATCCGTCTCGCACCACCCTCGCACATTGCGAAACGAACTCGGTGAGCTCGGCAAACATCGGCTCGCGTCATTGTTGGCTGATATGCTCAGTCTTCTTAGCCCACTCAAGTTGTAAACTGGGAGGTAGCTCATCTACGATATGTTCCAATGTACTCAAAGAATTCAAATTAGCTTCGCAGTCCATCTGCTAGCGAGAGACACCGCAATTTGCCATGTGAACGGACAACCCTGTCAGGCCGTCAACAGTGTCTGGAACATGTCAAGTTTCCCTTAATAGCCCGACGATCCGAAATCTTATGACATGACAGTTCCGTCCATGAAGGTATTGGAATACCTCCCTGGCCCTTACTATGCTATTAATGGTGGCAGAATTATGCAGCCCACATTTGCCTCACGGGCTCTTCCCTGATAACAATATCAAAGATAGGTCATGCGCTGACCGCAGTCTGTCACTCTAGGTTCAATATAATGCTTAAATTGCTTTGTGAACATGCAGCAGTTGATCGGATCACCGTAAAAATAGGTCAGCTGGACCTCTGGGAAATCAGCGAAATTCAGCAAGGGAGAGAGGGATGATTGCGTCATAAAATTTTCCTGTGAGATTTTTCAGACTTACGAAGAACAAGACAAACTTGTTACTGACAATCCGTCACGCTCTGCTGGACAAGAAGGATTACAGGATTTTGTGGTTCAATCAACGACGGTCTCTGATTTCTCTCCGAAACTAAATCGAGAAACAAAATTTTAGACAGAGGCTGACTGTTAACGAATGACAGTGACTACTACTAAAATTCACACGATAACTGGTTNTAGATGATTCTTCTTCATCTCATTAAAAATGAAAGCCAATTGAGCAGTGGTGCTGCCCCGGATAGTTGCCTGAACGTTTGAAGACGGGCCAATCAGGGCTACAACGAGTACCACTGTCATCAAACTGGGGGAATTGCTTTCCCACTGACATATCCTTCGGAGCCTTTGAGCATTGCGGCATTCTTGACGGATGTGACCGGACTGTTGAACGACAGATTTCAACTTCCAGAAGCGTCACAGTTGAGTACTGTTGTGACCGAACCGTATTCGTGCAAAGCACAGAGGAATGACGACCACCGAATTCAGAACAAGATTTCGGTCGAAGGTTCCACAGTGCTGTTTGTAAGCAATAAGATATGTAAAAACGGTCGACTGCATACATTATCTGTGGCGGTCAGTATCAACTGTGAAATGTACTGGATATTACAAGTTTGCAGAAGGCCCATCTGAAAAGCCGGACTGCTTCCAAAAGAGCAATCTCGTTCGTTTCAAACAAATAATTCCGCAAACACCCAAAATAACACCATTCAGGCAGAAGTCAGCACAAGATATTCAGAAAGACATACAGCCCATTTCGTGACTAGTGTTACACACTGGAGCGGATTGATGCCGATGAAACCAAGGTAACCGATTTGGTGTGTGAGGTGTGTTTTTCCGCTAGAGATATGAGAATGCTGAAAAGCGGATTATGAAAATTCAGGACAATTTAAAAATCTGAAATGCCAGAAGCGCCGATAAGATGGTTTTAATTTGCATGCGGTGTCCTACGAAAAGTAGTAAGAATAGCCCAAGCAGAGGACAACCTCTGACAGAAGAGCAAAAATGTTGTAATTCCACATTGGAGTCTATTCGGAAACTCTGTATATTGCGCTCGGTGAAACATCGGCTTATAAGATAAATCGAACGTGCCGGCTGACGACATACTGTGACAGAAATGTGGTTTGTTAACTGCCTGCTCACCGGTGTTGAGGGTCAGTAACAACTGAGGTATAAGGATGCGTTTAAGAGATTACTTAGTGACTGTAATATGTGCGGACAGTGTATGCTGAAATGCTGCAACCCGTTGTGTCTGTTCGTTGACGTGGTGCTAACTCACTGGAGTTCGTTGGGCTCCTGTGATCATAGAGTGTTGAATAGTTGAATTATGATTTTTGGGTTCAAGTTACAACTGGTCCCTTATTTTCGTCAAAGTTTACATTCTCCACCATGCTCCTTCTCTCATTTTCTTGATTTCAACAAGCACTGTTTATTCGGTGAATGCAGCCGTTTGGGGCAAGACCCTCTTGGTTGGCGAGAAACTACCTGTGTTGTGCAACTGACGCCAATTCCTCTGTTTGCTACTTATATTCAACGACTTCATAGGTTTTGTCATAAAATACAGCTTTTAGTTTCTCACTGTTTTGTTGCATTATTAGGGTTTGCTGTTGGCAGATAAAGGAATTCACCCAGGATAGCCCAAAGAGTGGTACCAGCTTCTAGAGTCTTCGGCGTTTTCTGTTAGCCCATCAAACCGTTCTCTTATTCGTTCAGCATTTCATTACTTGTTAATCTCACCGTGACTTCATTGTTATTGGTGCGACGGCTATCTAGTCTTTAGCGAGTCATTTATTCTATACATTGATTCGTTTGTGGTGCGACCCTTGCTATATTTTACACTGCTCTGATCACATTGTTTGATGTCTGTTTGACACCAAGCATTATTCAGCCTGTTGGTTCTTAACACATAAATCTTCCACCAGGAGGCACAGTTAAGGTTTGTTGCATTTATGTTATCTATTGTCCGCATACTTCTTGCTGTACTCATCCACTATCTTCACCGTTGTTTTCAACGTCTGACGCCTCGACAGGTCCATTAAATAACGTCACTTGAATTGTTTTACCGTCTTGACCACTTGCTTGCATTTGACAGTAGAATGTGATCCGATGGTTTGTGCGTTGTCGGACAGAATCAACACTGTGATGCGAAGCACAAGTAATTGTTAATGAATCCAATAAAAGTTGGATTTTTTATTGGTTTGTGTGACAAGGTCACGTTTCACCGTCCAAATATTTGTACGATTTAGTCGCCTACTGTCAGGGGTGATGAAAGACCTTACAAATTCTAGTGAAATGAAACAGGGAAGGCATTCAGACAAATTACTGAAAATCCAAAAATGAGGAAATTCGTTTGAACAACAGATTGGTTTTTAGAGTGCACCCTATCATCAATAAAAATACGCTGAAAGCGAAGATGAGAAACATCTGAACCACGTCTAACGAGAGCTGCAAGTCACTGAATAGTTTGCTCAGAGTTATATAGATCAAATTTCAATCGGTGGTACTTGGAAAATAATGAAGGAGTTTTTGACACCGTTTCCGGAACATCAACAGGAACTACAGTACTACCATGATGCTTTATACTGTGACCATGGGAGAAAAAAGAATTCTGTTGTGATAAGTTGGAGAAAATTGTTTGGCAGGGGAAACAGTATGAGGGTCAACGATTGTGATGTTGTTGATTTCACGAAAACCGCCAGATGGATATAAGCCGCTTGAATTTTTAGGAACATTTCGTTGTGTTACCAACCATTAATAGTTTGATGGTCGGACACTTCGCAACTACAACATATAGCCTAATTCAACTAAAACGACTTTCAATTCCTCAGGAGGTATTCGGTGCTGTCAAGTAATGAGCAGACGGTCTATAGTAGTGGTGTGTGTTTGACACTTGACTGTAATAAGGCCGCACAATAGAGCTGCAACATGTGGGCACCTTTTGAGAGCGGTCTTGGGTTTGAACGCACGGTCGAGAGAAATAATTTTGGTCTGTATGAATTTCACCGATCCGGGGGATAGTTTTGTTGAATATCGACACAAAATCAGCACCGCCCGTTGCATTCTGGACATTTGCAACGATAAATACTCAACAAACTGGTCGACTCAGGATTAGGTCAGATGTAACTGAACGTACAATGTACGTTGCGATTAGACTTCTGTTTAAACGAATTGACTGGGAAAGTCGTTTGCTCCGTTTACGAAATGACACTCACATTTACCCGGGTATTATTGAGCATTCCGGTAACAGTAGACTTACCTGACATAAAGAATTAGCAACATGCTGGAATTAGGTCAGCAACAGACGTCGAGTTTACTGACTAGCCAGTGAGTTTCCCGAACTGGCGGATAGGAAAGAGCGTGGTCGTTTGTATTTCCCCATACAGTTGCCAAAGCTTCAAGTGTATCCGTAAAACGGCGCATTTCTGTTTGTTTATGAGTGACTAACTTCTGCGAGAAACGTGATTTGCCATTCGTGTCTAAGTTGTGGGTGCAAACATTTATTTCGGGAATGTGGCACCCAGCTGCTGAGGTAAAGGGAATAATGTGACGGGCACTAGTTAGGAAGACGGATTGCCGTCGATTCACCGGCTAGCAGCGTTGGCTATCTTTATAATCAACAATGTGGAGGAGTACTATAGTACGTATTATAATACGTGAAGGGTAAATGGAGGTAGATGTTTCAATCACGGTTGCAGTAAAATGTAATAAACCACCTTGCGGGGTCCAAGTAAATGATTCATTTTTTGAAGCATCTGCAACGGTCTACTCCCTTCTTGTTCGAAGTCATAAGGAGAACTTTCTTATTTTACACCAGTAGCCAAATTACAGTTAACAAGACATTTTTCAAGATACCCCATAGTTATTTGAAAGGAGTTTTGTTGGCGGGGTCTCAGAATCCTTCTGCAAACTCCGTTAGTTGAGATGTACTGAATTACATAGGGATTCATCATCGGTTGCAACTTAATCCTGTTATTGTCAAATATAAGTTCAACCTGTCTAAACCATGATCGGGTTTGGAAGTAATGGAAAGTCGGACACTAACGAATCAGTCAATAAAATAATCACCAGGTTCAGCGTAATCTGAAAATACTAATGTTGCACATTTATACAAGTAAAGACAGTCATGTCAAGCTTACAAAACTATGGTTAACAAATGAATCATTATGAAGTCCGATGGAGACTGGCGAATGGTGTCCAAAGTTGCACTTGCCAGGATCATGGAATGGTCATGAATCGTCAAGCTTCGTTGGAAATCAGCCAGTGTATACTGAGCTTAGTTGATTTCCTGAATCAATTGGGATGACTTACAATCCAACAGTGGAATGGTTTAGTACTTGTCAGACCATCGGTTTGGCAAGAAGAACAGACAAGTGCGCACCCATGTGATCCTAATTTCAAATTTTCCTTATCACGCCGACCGCCGCGCCAGCTGTTCAGATGAAGAACTCAGCTACGATGTTGGTATTTAGCGGATTCTCTCTCATCCGTATGGAGTCTTCGACTATCGTCTTCTCTTTTGTCGACCAAGTTTACGGTTGATTGTTACGTGGCTTCGGATTCGAACATTTCTACTGATACGTGTTCATATATAACATATTGGTTAATCTGTTGTAATCTTGAAGTATAATAATCTGGACACCGACTTGGTCCTGAATGAACACGTCCCAACGCTCAAAATCATTCTACCAGTTGCTGCTGCAGTTGGTGGTCTGCCAGTTGTGTTTATCGGTAATTCTGCTAGTGTTGCTGTTACGCATAAACCGATCTATGCCACCACGGTTGCAAATTCTTCGCTAACATCCAGTTCGTATTACTCAACTGTTCAGTACTGTCAGCAGCAAGCAGACCTTAGTGATGATGCCAAAATCCTTTTGGTAAATTCGGCCTGCAGAGCCAGTGGAAAAAATGATGAAGGAAAGCCAAGGGCGTTAAGCTTGGCAACTGCAACGAGTCGATCAGTAGGCTGTTGGTGTTGAGGGTCTCCACAACTTCTTCAGTGATCATACCTGTATGGCAGATTCCATGCGCTTCCGGGCGGTTTACAACCGAGGTACCCCTGGAGCATTTTGATGCGGCGCCAATGAAATTTGTGCAGCGATCGCCCTTTCACGTGTTGGCTCCTTCTTGGGCATCAGTGTTATTTTTTAAATTGTAAGACATTCCACAGGCAAGCTTCAAATATATTCCATGGTTAGTGATTTTGATCTATACAAAACTTGAGCAACAGAGGTTTCCACCATTTGTCCCAAAAGCTTCAGTCGATAAACATTCTTGGAGGTCTCTACAGTTCTTCGTTTCAGACAGTTGAAAGTATTTTTCTTTACCATTGACGAACTTGAAGAACTCATAAGCTGTACCTTTACGCTTAACGGGTTTGCGGTATGTTTCACCATGCACCGACTTTTGATTGAGTGGGTCCAACGCAATATGTTTCTTAAGCATTTACGGTCACGACGCGCGGCAAGCAAACGAAGGCATAAGCTTGCCGATATATGAGTGTTTCACCAAAATCCCTTCTTCACCACTGCACACCTAGCGTAGTTGGTTGATGGCTCTGGAATCGTGATTTCCAGTCCTACCAGGATCACAAGGCTCTGCTTACCACATCCAAACTCCTTTTGTCTGTACGATCTGCCTGTTTAAAGACAGACATAGCGTTAATCGTGAATGCACCAACGCATGTTATCCCAGCATGGGATCGGAGTGTCCATAGTGCACTAACGTCTTTTATAGGAAAGACGCTGAATGATACACAGGGTGAACTCTCGAATATGTGGAGGGAACTAGCTTTCCAAAACGACTTTGTAGCTCTTGTTCTTCTCTGACTTGCTTAGGACTGGCTAGTGGACTATAAGTGGGATAGTCACTTCATTTGTGGAAGTTACTCACAGGAGTACCGCGTATCAACTAGAATCACACGCGGGTCCACTTCAGGTCTTTTAATATCTACGATATTCATCTGAGTTAAATTTCCACTCGAATTCAGAGGGCTGAAAGGCGAAGTAATTCTCACCTATCGCATTCTAAATGACCCGTCACGCCCCAACGCTAAGTGGTTCAAAACTCCTATTACCCGGAACCCCAGAAAGCACATTGTTAACGGGGCTGCGGCCTCATAGATAAGCTGTTCTTGGTATTGTAGTGAAATCACCTTCGACGTCCCCAAAATTCTAAACTCCCCACGACGTGAGTGTTGCCTTGCCAGTACCACCGCGCCGGTTCACATTAACATGTATATATAAACTTACTACAAACCACTAGCATCAAAGTTAGTGGGCCGGCATAAGTCGCGCAGTTATGCTCTCAGCTGTGTAATGAATTCGCACTATCTCTACTCCTGTAGGTTACATTCACCAGAAAAACAATGTTGAGCTATTGTCGTTAGGAACGCCGCTTAACCAGTATAACGCTTGTTTGAATTCTGAAGGTCGACTGGAAATTTCCGTCGACGCACTCTTCCACTCTGGTGACTGCTGTGCAGTTGTGCTCAAGGTGCTCTCACGTCCAACTCCCTAGCACCCTTTGATTGTTACGTTGAAGTCTGTTGTGAACGGTGAGTAAATCAATAAATAAAGTTTGTTTGCAGATTCATCGTCTTCTCCCTGCGACTCCCGATTCACGGTAGCATAAGGTTGGGGAAACTCTGGGCGTACGAATTCAGGAACTAGCACCACAGTATCATTATTTCACAACTGATGAGCTTTTTCACAAAATTCACTGGATGCTCCTGGTGTCCACTCCCTCAAAATATTAGACTCGCACATGTCTAGATGACATGATTTTCACAGGGTCCTTTCCAAACCAAGCCAACTTAGAAGCCCTTCTAAAAGACTGATGCCCTTTTACATGGGCGCGTTCGTGTATGGTATAGTTTAAGCATATTTTGATGAAAATAATTATACTTACACAGAGATTACGAAGAAGTGGCACGGATGAGAATGTGCGCGACTGTATAAGTATACGTATTTGTTCCAGATAAGTTCGTCAATATGGTTAGTTTGTTGCATGTGGGGATGAAGTCGAAGGTGCAATCGTGTGGATCGACCTCTGATGATTTCGACATCGTCACTGGAGTGAAGCAGGGTTGTGTTCTAGCCCCAGCCCTATTTAGCTTATATTTGACTGACATGGTAACAGTTGCTTTTCATAACTCTGAAGAGGATGGTGTTGAGGTGGAGTACCGGACGGGCGGGCGGCTGTTGAATATCCGACGTTTCGACGCCCCAACCCGGTTACATACGTCAACGATGCGCATGCTTCTGTTCGTCGATGACAGCGCATTGCTAGCATACAATGAAGAAGAGCTGCAACGTCTAGCTACAGCGTTCGCTTCGACAGCATCGAAGTTTAGATTGGAAATCAACACAGGTAAAACGTTTTCGTTCTTTCAGCCTTCTTTTGATGGAGGTGCTGCTTGTGTACCTCCACCCCAAATTAACATCGCTGGAGACACTGTGAATGGCTGTGGGGATTTTTGCTACTTGGGTAGCAACTTGTTGACAGATTTGTCTGTGGACCGCGAGTTAAGAGCGCGTGTGGCAAAGGCTAGCGCTGCTTTCGGACGTCTTGAAAGGCGTGTCTGGAAGAATCACAGCCCGAAGATGGCCACGAAGCTATCTGTTTACCGCTCAACGGTGCTGTCTATGCTGCTGTATGACAGTGAGACGTGGACATTGTACCAGCGGAACGTTAGCTATTTGAGCCGCTTCCGTGTCTGAGGCGCATCTTGGGTATTCGGTGGTCGGACATGATTCCGAACACTGGGGTACTGCAGCGAGCGGACATGGACGGGATGGAAGCCATGTTGATGCTGAACCAGCTCCGTTGGGTCGGTCCCGTCCGTCGGATGAGCAATGACCGTATCCCAAAGCAGTTACTATCCGGACAAGTGAAGTCAGGTAAGCGAAATCCCGGTGGCCAGAAGCGGAGGTACCAGGATGTTGTGCAGGTAAGTATTTCATGTTGTAACATTGATTTTAGATGTTGGGAAGATTTGGCGTTGAACTGGACGGCCTGGAGGAATACGGTTTGGTCGGGTGTCCAAAAGTTCAACGAGCAATTGATGCGCGGTCGCGAGCAAAAGCGTGCGGTACGCAAAGGAACCATCGGTGCCATAGGCCGCGGTGACATGACTATATGACGTTGCGATGTGTGCGGCCGCGAATGCGCTGGCCGTTTGGGGTTAGTAGGCCACCAACGTACTCATAGTACACCGTCGACGAAGAGGCGGCGAGTACGTTAGGCTCAGGTAGGTCATACCAGTGTATCCATTCTACTTCTGTTAATGACTGCATCGGCCAACATCCTAGTCATTGACAATTAATCCGCTTTTCTCTTCAAAAAGTTTAGTGTCTGTGGTCTTCTACCCATTCTTTTCTCCGGCTTTGTTGGTGTAATGTATGATGAATGGTCTGCCTGGCTTTTCATAGTCCAGTGAGAACTTTGCTTTTAATCCCTATCTTCTTTAGGTTGCACCAACCTGCACTACTATACTGCAATGCTTCTTGTATTACACTTCACACATCTTTCTTCCTAGTGTAGATCTCGTCATTGCAGCCTCTCTCTGTTTAGTTTCCGAGAGATAAGAGTTTCCTTTCCTTATTAGCCAATCAAGTGGCTAACCAGCATTGGCCGGCTGGACAGAAAGGCCCGACTGGCACACCTCCCCGTCTTATTCCTTCGGGTTCACACTGGATATGTGGTGTGTGGGTGGAACTGCAATTGGTGCAGCGTAAGCCAATTGCAGTGATGGCTAAGCGCAGGCGTCCTTTGGCTTCGGTCACTGTGACGGGCTAATCAGAATCGGATGACGCCAACCGTAAATATCTGTGTGCGCATATGTGAGCACAAAATGTTTCTTGAAGTCAACACGATGGCAGCACTATCCAGAATGAAACGTTGGCAGAAATTTACCTTCCCCAAGAACTGCCAAAATTGTTTGGTGGTGGACTGAGGTATAAAATAATTGTTCGCCTTTATCTTGTCAACAGATAGGACAATGTCACTAGAGTCAATAGTGACCTAGGAAGCCTATGCTTGACTTGTAGGACAAATAGTTGGCGGGATTCAGATTGATACCATGATTACGAAAGTATTCGAAAATTGACTGAAGATGATTCAGATGCTCTTGTTGGTTGTTACTTGCGGCTAAACTTTCATCGGACTGAGTAAGAATAAATTCAAGATCTTGAATTACCGAGTTAATAAATCGTTGAAAGGTTTAAGGTGCTCTCCACAAACCAAATAGCGTGCGAGTAGACTGAAAGAGACTGAGTGCGGTTGGGTGTACAGTCGGTGTAGTACTGTCAGTTTCAACAGGATGTGTTGAAATCCGTCTTTTTTTTGTTGTAACTTTTGAGCATTGAGACTTCTTTGATGAAATTACAATGATGGGCAATTCGCTGGCATGCGTTGAGCGAAGTTGTGCTTGATTGCTGTTATGAAAATTCTGTTTTGTAAGGCTTGGAAACTGTTTCAAAAGTTGATTACATTACATATTGTCGGCCTTATATTACATGAACTGGGCTGATCACCAAACCAGAGGCATAGGAACCATTGTTCGCCGGTTGATAACAACATCACCCAAGTGGTGGTTTTTCGCATTCGACAGAAGGTTGAATTGCGGGCGCAACTCAAAACCTCCTCCCTGGGTGTGGGTGGTATCACGCTGACCTTGGATCCGAAGCCTAGCAAAATTGACTGATTGGTGGTGCGTTCTCTGATGGGCGGAGATTGGCAAGTGAATGAACTGTCAGAATAGGTCGTCGCCGTTACTGACTGGCGTCGCAGCTTCCTAGACATGAATTTGCTGACCTAAATGGACATCGTGGAGCGCGCTTGCGAGCTTTGATATCAAACGCTGTACGATGCCTACAAAGCTTGTAGTGACGACTAGTAGGATGAGGCCATGAGCGCACTGGAGACTGCGCAGGTGTGCGACGACTGAAAAAGTGTCCGCGATCTTTGACTTGATTTGAGCTAGCGCACAGTACTACAGAGAAGTTCGACTTGACGACAGAGGACATGCATCAAAGGCATATTGTGGTATTGGGGCAACTGGAATAACTTGCACAGTGTTTTGAATGCTAGTGATCTCGTCGGCAGGTCAATTATTTCTGCAGAGGCATCTTCTTGCATATGGCTAAGATAGTGCGAATGGAAGTTGAGAGATGTAAAAATGGCCGACGAAACCATGATTTTTCGTCCGTAGACCGCCTGTCGAATATTTGTAGCAAACGTATCAGCAGAAGATATGGTCTTCGATCGCCGAGTTCCTCTCTATTAATCAATTATTCGAGCCGCTTCTGTTCTGACTGTAGTACTGTTGCTTTCAAATGCTCACAGGGTTGTGTCGGATACGGATTCCCAGTGAAAAATCTAGCCTGTGCCAGGCAACTTCGAGGTGATATGAGAAAACAAACTGTACGAGAGTGAAACACGTTTAATTTCAACTTGAATTTCGACAACTCTGAACCAACTGTTGTGATCAGCGATCCAGGGGGTTGGAAGGTGCACACTATGAAGGTTAATCAAATTTTTATTTGCCTGACTGTCACTATACATTATCAGTAGGAAATACCATAAATAAGAGAGTGGACAAAATTATACAATGCTTGTAACCTAAAACATTGGAAATTCAGTTGAGTACATGCAAGAGATAGATAAACCTAATGTATGGAATGTGTGTTCATTGACGTGAAGTCCAAGAGTGACTGGATAACGGTTAGAAATCAATGAACTGCTTATTTCGGAGATCAGCGGTCCATGGTAGGAGTGTGCTGGCTCTGTATACACATTAAAGTCCTAGTAACTGTAACCTGTTGCTTATGGGGAGTACACGGCTGAGGACAGAAGCACATAAGTGGACTTGGTCTAATAGTAGGAATGGCAGGAAAATGACTCACATGTGGGACTCACGTGCAATGTAAAATAGTGTCCGTGTTGATGAAATTACAAATAACAATGTCGTTGCAATCCAAAGTTGTATTGTAGCTGGCGTCCGTCGCCCCGTTTTATTGCTCAGGCGTCCACCTTCCGCGGCGTTGGAAGTTGTTTTAGGACAACTCGTCTGAGAGCATAATCACTCAGATGTGTGGGCATCAAACGCTGATCGGTTAACGCGCACAAGAATCGTTCCGTTCATACGCGCGTGTGTGTGTGCGGCCGCGAATGTGCTGGCCGTTTGGGATTAGTAGGTTATCAACGTACTCATAATGCACCGTTGGAGACGAGACGACGAGTACGTTAGGCTGAGGTAGGTCATACCAGTATATCCATCTTATTTCTGCATCGGCCGAGAACATGGTCGTATGGTAACTAACCCGCTCCCATTTTTAGGAAGTTGCGTATCTGCGGTCTTCTATGCACTCTCTTCTTCCGCTTTGTTGATGTATTGTATGATGGATGGTTTGTCTGTTCTTTTAGTTGTCCAATAGGAACTTTATTTTTCATCTTTATCTTCTCTAGAATGCACTAGCATACACTCCTATATTGTAATGCTTCTTGTATCACTTTTTTTTTCAGTTCAGATCTCGTCATTACAGTCTCTCTCTCTGTTTATTCTCCGACAGGCAATGGTTTTCTTTTCGTGCTGGCCACTCAATTGGTTAACCAACATTGGCCGGCTGGACACAAAAGCCTCACTCGCACACATACCATTCTTATTCTTTCCGGTCCACATTGGATATGTAGTGTGTGGGTGAACTCGCAAGTGGTGCAGGGCAAGGCAGTTACGGTGATCTCTAAGTGCAGGAGTCCCTAGGCTTTTTCACAGTTACAAGCTAATCCGAATCGGATGCCGCCAACCGTATGCGTGCGTGTATATGCGTCAGTGACCTTTCGAGTACTCTGGTGTGATGATCAGACCTGGTTGCTGTTTCTATCCGGTGGGCTATGCCGACTAGGACATCGGTCCTTGCAGGTGCAACCATGTCATATGGAGTGGAATAGTCAGAAGAAAAACGTGTGACTAACATGAAAACAAAACAATAAGACAGAAAGGACACCAATTCTAATAGGAATCTTTTCTTTAGCTTAGAACAAATCATGTGCACCAATAAAGCAGTTGAATCCAGTTTGTTTCACGGGACCTTGTTATTAGCCACTTCCGAGGACGAACTATCCAAAGAATATGAGACTGTAAAGTCGCCAATGAAAGCCAACGGTTGCTGTGACAAGATCTTACGTCCACTTCAGGGCCTACCTTGTAGCATGGTCAACGAACCCAGGAATTGGCTACCGACTATCGTTATTCCGTACAGCGGGAATAAATCGGAGGTCATTAGACTGGTCCTCAATGAACACAATATCAGAGTGGCATTTAAAGCCATCAGCAAGTTAATGAATAAGTTAATCCAATTAAAATGCAAATTAACAGTTCTGGAGCAATCAGACTATGTTTACTGATATAACTTTCAAGAATGTAAAGTCTCGTATAGTGGATAGATTGTCCGGTAGCTAGAAGTATGCAGTAAGAAATACGTAATATGTAGTAAGAAGCCTCCTACGGATGCTCAGCGGATCCCGAAATTAGAACATGGTCCAGTCATTGCTACACACGCGGAATTCAACCAACATCAAGTTGACTTCGACCATCCGACTGTACTTAAAAGTGGTTTCCGTAACCACAAAGAGCATCTACTAGCAGAAACCTTGCTGATCGTTGATACATCACAAGCGACGAATCGATCCGATGGCCTGGAATTGTCAGTTGTTTGGCAGGATTTACTGGGCGGATAACAGTGACATCGAGTAGAGAAGTTTTACGGTACCCCTGTCACCCACCCCATCACAAACATTCGACACGCTTGTAAAGTAGACGTACAAAATTACACGTATAGAAACAAAACAATATATATCCTTGTTTTCACCTGAGATCGTCACGCGGTGTCCTCAGGTGAGCTGTGAACCCATATGTCCTACTTGCAGCCTATCTACTCACTGCATATTAAACACACGAACGCATGCCACTTGATGACTGCCTCCTTTGAAGCCTGTACAATGTTAATGTTCTCATTCAGATCGTTTGATAAAGGCCTTCCGAGAGAGTCCAAACGTTTCGAAACCGATAACTCCTTTCCTTTTAACTCGCTGTGACGTGACCAAGGATTTACTTAGTAATAAGACTTGAATGAAACGATTAAAAGTACAAACCGGGCTGGATCGTGATTACTACTCACGGCCAAGCCCACGGCAGACAAAGGCTGATAGTCGGTTGTTTTTGTGTTCATGGGATCGGCTGTCCTCCGCTGAACAACAAGGCTTCGATATAGTTGGGAATTTGTGGACTGTGAGCGTTCGTCAAGACCTTAAGCGAAGACGTGATATTGACACTGACCTGTAGTCGATACGTGCCTTGCAATGGATGAAGCAGCACTGTTGATCAGCCGTCGACAGCCGGTCCCATGCACACAAAACCACCGACGTCAACTTTCGTTCACTATGGATTTAACAGTGAGTACCAATCACGATCCAGGCCGGTTGGTACTTTTAATCGTCCCGTTTAATTCACACGTTTACCATTAACGAGGGTATGCGAAGTGGATTCATATCGTCATGTGTCTTTTAACTATCCTATTCAAATGGTCCAAAGGGACTCATTGTTTCATATTTCTCAAACACGTCATTGGCCAAAGGAGGCAGCGAGACAAGAGGCAGATTCGCTCGCTGTGGATGTTGACAATGCGGTGTGTTGTTCCTGCCTGATCTGGTCTTGCGTGCTCATGATGTGTTTGATTCCCCAATAGTATGTCATAAGTTCTCTGTTTTTATTTCTTGTGCGCGAATGTTGACTTTAAATGTGGGTCTTTCGTGCCTGTACGTAGCTGTTGCTATTTGACTGTTGCTGGTAATCGATTATGTTGCGTTTGTGTGTTTATATATGTGTCTCGCACTGTCTGACGGTACAGGCTTTTGAGCTAATGGCATAGGTCAAGGGCCCTAACTGCTCTTCTGTCTAGATCTGGGCATCCTGGCACTCTCCAATGCCCGTATAAACTATGCAAGCGCAACACAAACTAAATACCTTGCCATATTGGCCACTGTGTAAGAGAAAGTTCATCACCCTATCTGCTTTCTACGGTAGGGTAGGTAGACGAAAGTATGCTACTGTCAAATCCTCCTCCTTCCCTAATGATTCTTCTGACAAGAACCCATAGCAGACAATGCTCATTCAAGTATGAGCAACTCGAAGACCAACCCGATACACGTCCGGGAACACAAGAGGCTGTCCGTTGGTACATGGAATATACGTAGGTTGTTGGATGGATGCAGCACCACTGGACGACCAGAACTCCAAACCACACTTATTACGATAGAAGGGAGCCGCTATTGTATGGTCGGAACTGCCGTGAGTACAACAAGGCTTGTAACTCAATGTGAGCTCCAGGAAACAGGTGCTAGTGCACCTTCTGTTGCATAGGTTGCCCGACAAACGGTACTCGGGAGCATGCTGTCTGGTAAGTGAACCGCACATCATCGGCCCTCGAATCCTGCCAGTGCACCTGGGAATTGGTCGATGTAAGCGTGCTACGTCTGTTAGTGCTCAGGTCCAACTAAGTGTCACACTGATCATGAGCTAGTCCTATCACCAGCTGTCCTCCGCGATTCAGCCGGCAATGGTGAGTGACCGACTGCTTCTTCTGGGTGACTTGAGCGTTCAAGTCAGGTGCGACTCAGTGGCCTGGCCAGGAGTCCTCGGACCCTATGGTATTGGTTCAGTCAAAGGGAATAGTAATCGTCTACTCCACGTGTGTGCTACTCACCAGCTGACTACTACAAACATCTGATTCATGCTGGATGCGAACTACATCACGACGCGGTCACCATCATTTGCTTGGTTACGCAGTTGCGCGGCAGCGCGACATTTGCGAAGTGCGTATCACGCGAGTGATGCGTGGCGCTGAATCTACCACAGATCATAAGTTGGTCAGGACCATACTGTTTATCCATGTATGCAATCCTGTTTATTATACATCCGCCGGACAACAGTGGAAAGTGGATTTAGAAGGATTGAAGGATTCCAAGACGCGTACTCCTTTTCATAGTGCGTTTACTGCCGTATTGGAGACGCTGTTGTATCCACCTTCCCCGAGGTTACGTGACAACAACTGAAGAAACAGGTCAAGGCAGCGAGATGGTCGCTATGGAACGCCAGAAACGTTCGCAATGAGTTAACAACAACACGACTACCTCCAGTTTGGTGCAAGAGAAGAATGTGGCGTTTACCGCCTCCACAGCGGACCCAGGCAATAAATACAAGAGATCGACATTCCGGAGTGTTCGTCTCCGGCTTGCCGAACGTGTTCAGTGAGTCATGGACGACTGGTTGAGGAAGCAGGGTCAGTGGATGCAAGCTATGCCAATCTCCAACGATACAGGCAGTACTATGATTCGCCTAGGGCGTTTTTGGATCCACTCATTCGGTCTATCAAAGCACTGGTTGACCCCGACACCGGCTGTTCGTGCGTCCAGTTAGAGGACACCACGAGAATCTGGCTCAACCACTTTGGCAACCTACTGAACCAATCTGCGACCATTGATTGGGTGGTCATCAACAGCCTGCCACAAAAAGCTGCCAAACCTTCACCTGCTCTCGTTCCGCATTTGCTAGAGGTGCACAGATCGATCAGACAACTGAATAATAGAAAAGTTGCACGCCAGGATGAGTCGCTGAGTTGAATCCTGAAGAATGGTACCAGCGTTGGAAAGCGCTGGGACCATAAAAAAATACCACAAGATTCCAAGGAAGCTGTGATAATACCTTTGTTCAAAGGTAAAACTAGCAAGCAATGACCCGACAACCGTCAAGGTATCAGTCTGCTGGGTTGTTCAGGAGAGGTGTTTGCAAGAATCCTCATGAACCAGCTGAATGCGGACACTTTGGAGGTCAGTGTTTCCGAGAAGCAGTGTGAAGTCCAGACGAGTCATGGTACAGTTGACCTAGCATTTGCTACTCGACAAGTTCATCAGGAGTGCCGAGTACGTGACAACCCCCGTATGTCCTCCTCATGGACGTCAATAAGGCTTTTGATTCCGTGAGCCGTGTGGCGTTGTGGACGATGCTTAGTAAGTTTGAATTTTTTGTTAGGTTCGTCAATTTGGTTCGATTGTTGCATGTGGGGATGAAGGCGAAGATATAGCCGTGTGGATCGGCCTCTGATCGTTTTGACATTGTCACTGGCCTAAAGCAAGGTTGTGTCTTAGCCCCAGCCCTATCTAGTTTATATCTGATCGCCATGCTGACAGTTGTTTTTCAGGAATCGGTTGGGGACGGCGTTGAGGCTGGGTAACGGGCGAATTAGCGCTCACTGACTATTCAGTGTTTCGGTGCTCCAACTCGGATTCATACCTCAACGATAAGCATGCTTCTGCCCACAGATGACGGCGCGCTGTTCGCACACAGCGATGGAGAAATACAGCTACTGGACACGGCTTTTGTGACAGCTGCGTATCAACACATGCAAGACGTTTTCTTTCTTTCAGCCTCCGCCGGACGGAGATGTTACTCCTATACGTGCAGCCTGAAGTTTGCAGCAACGAATACGCTGACAACAGCTGTGCGGACTTCTGCTACTTAGGTAGCAAACTGTCGACAGATTTGTCTGCGGAACGCGGGTTAATAGTCCATGTGATCAGCTGTTGCATTGCTTTTGGACGTCTTGAAAGGTCTGTCCGGAGGAATTACAGCTTTAAATTTGACAGTAAGGTCTGTGTCTACCACCCAATGATACTGTCCATATTGCTGTACGACGAGGAAACTTGGACATTCTATCAGCGGATTGTGCGCTACCTGAGCTGTTTCTATTTGCAATATCTAAGACGTATCTTGGGTATTCGTTGGCTATACGTGGCTTCAAACATTATGGTATTGCGGCCAGTGTGCACGGTCGGGATAGAATTCGTGCGGATAATTAGTGAGGTCCGTTGGCTAGGTCACATCCGTCGAACTTCTGATACCTATTCCAAAGCATTTGCTTCATGGACAGGTGAGATAAGGTAGGCGAGATTCCGCCGGTCAAAAGCCAAGATACTAGGATGTTATCTAGGTAATTCTTTCGCGTTGTGACCCTGATATAAGATGTTGTAGTGCTTGTTCTTGAATTCATACGCCCAGAGTTTCCCCAACCTTATGCTACCGTGAATCGGAAGTCGCAGGGAGAAGACGATGAATCTGCAAACAAACTTTATTTATTGATTTACTCACCGTTCACAACAGACTTCAACGTAACAATCAAAGGGTGCTAGGGAGCTGGACGTGAGAGCACCTTGAGCACAACCGCACAGCAGTCACCAGAGTGGAAGAGTGCGTCGACGGAAAATTCCAGTCGACCTTCATAATTCAAACAAGCGTTATACTGGTTAGGCGGCGTTCCTAACGATAATAGCTCAACATTGTTTTTCTGGTGAATGTAACCTACAGGAGTAGAGATAGTGCGAATTCATTACACAGCTGAGAGCACAACTGCGCGACTTATGCCGGCCCGCTAACTTTGATGCTAGTGGTTTGTAGTAGGTTTATATATACACGTTAATGTGAACCGGCGCGGTGGTACTGGCAAGGCAACACTCACGTCGTGGGGAGTTTAGAATTTTGGTGACGTCAGAGGTGATCTCACTTCAAATTGAAGCGGCGGGTCTCAATTTAGTCTGCTCAATCTTAGTTGACCCGCTTGCTTATGCACTGTTCCAATCATCCGGTGACTTCTCGCCAAATTTGTCGAAACCATTTTTCTATGGCAAGACTGGACACTGACCATATTTTCCGTATTCCCTCTCGTGGGCCTTCGAAAAATACACTATTTCGTCCACTGAATAGTAATACGCTTGATGGAATCTGAATTCTTTTCCATGTAATAAGAACGGGACAGCCTGATACCGAGAATAAGTTTATTGTTCCTGTTAATTGCCCCGAAATCCTATGGTGTATGCTGACCTACAGACATTCTAAAATCCCACGATGAGAGGGAATTTACCAGAAACAATAATTAAGGCCAATGCGACACAAGTTATTAGAGTGGGCAAAGGTTGAACAGGTGATAAATGGCGAATTACACCTCTGGATGGTTCTGTGGCGACTTGCAGATAACGTCGGTCCGTCAGCTGTCCGATGTGTACAGTTCTTCCTAGAGAACTAGTTCACACTGTACTTAGGTTCCTAAGGATATCTGTTTCCGTCAGTTTGCTATACACAACCGCGTTTGTTTGTTCGTGTGTTGTTGGTCTACGTGCGCCAATGGCGCCGTATACAATTCCGGTTTGCCCACATGCTCGACGATCGGTTCCTGAGCCTTCCTAGCTGAGATCAGCCCCTGGGTGTCGTGAAGCATTTGTTGAGACATTGTAATTTCTGGAAATGTACGTTGATCTCCCCCATTTTTCTGTATTATAATTTTAATTCAGGTAATCGTTGTGTATACCTCGGAAAACTTTAATTTAGTGTACGTTCGCACTGAAGTTCCTGAAACTTCTTCTTAGTCCGATTGATCAAAATCGTTTTACCGATAAAAGGGAAGGTTACAGGTGGGAAAAGTCGGGTTCCCCACCGGTAAAAACCTTGTGTGTAGCTACCTGGATATTTTAATCGCCTGCCTGTGATATGATGTTTCAAATATTTCTGAAACTCATAGCTTCATATTGTACCTAGGCTGCTAAGAAAGTCCGCACGATCTATGCTGCCGACTGTTCGTCTGCATGTCATGTGACTGTGACGTGAACCCGAACACGCATGTGTCACACACTTCCGGTTCGCTCGTTCGTCGACGGCCGGCCTCTAGCCTCTCTAACTAATTCGCGCGTCAGTGCCGTTTATGGCGCTATCAGAAACCACGTGTACATTCCGCCGAATATATATTTGGTCTCTCTCCTCGAGCGCCCTTTGTTTTTCGCGTCTGATAAGTTTGTGCCTATGGAAAAGCGACCTACTGCACCAAGTACTTGAATGTGGTGCTGTGTGAGATCGTGGATAGAACTGTCTCCGGCAGTTGAATCACCTCAACAATCATTCTTCACCGCTCTACTCTCCCTGGCGCACATAAATGACTTGACCGACGACCTAGTCAACTCGTGTTACCTGCATGCATATGATATAAATCTGGTTGGAAATGCCTTGGACTCGGACGCCCTCCGGAATGATGTTTTGGAAATATGCGATTGAACGTCAAATTGGGAAGTGCTGCTGAACTTCCCGAAAGGCGGTGTCCTTTCTGATGCCCTGCATTCTATCTCAGGTATTCAAGAGGTGTATATGGGTAGAACAACACTGACACGGCAAACCAAAGAGTTGAGTGTTCAAGCCACTAACACGTTCATCCCGTCCATCAATCTTGCCGCAACTGGTACAAAAATACGTCGAGCGTTATACAAAATACATCCAACATCAATATTCCATGTTAAGCAACGTTCCGTCAGCCTTAGTAGATCATAGTTTACTCGTTACACGAAGCACTGTGCCTGATCTTGGTCGTCATATCTGTAGAAATTTTTGGTTCTGTTCGTTAACGATGCTTCACTATTGTACAACGTTTTGCATCATATCTGCAGGTTGTTCGAATTGATTAAAAATGACCTTCCAATTACAATAAAGTTTTGTGCACGCACGTCTTTCCGCTCTCCTATCTGTGGCGTAGTTGCTTGACGATACTACACGGATCTCATTCATTTTTAGCTCCGTTGTACTCGGAACATCGTCGCAGTACCGACCACGTTTCGGCCGCCCACGGTAATCTCGGAATATCCTCGCTTCCTGGATACTGGTAATTTGGAATATAGTGGTGGTGGCCCTTTTGAACCCGCTCTGTGAGTCAAGCTCCTTATTACTATAACTTGCTAAAACCCCCGTAACTGTACTGTTGCATTCGTTCATTTTTTTGTCGCTGAACTCAGTGAAATACGCCTGCATTCACTTACTGTAGTCAGAGACAGTTTTTGACCACTACAACTTCATTGCGCCCGAACTAGTCCATTTCTCACATTTTCCCGTGGTCATTATCCGGCGAACTCGTTGGTTCCTCACCTTGTGTGTACTTTTTTTCGGTGTTCGGTTTAATCACCACAACTTCTTCACTGACCCATTAACTTTGCGTGTTAAAGAGCGTCCGCTGCTGCCATGTCCGACTACGACGATTCAACTGAACAGCTGACCGCATCCGTGCACAACAAACTGCCTGAATTTGGAGTCAGTAATCCTCGTTTGTGGTCCGGAACAGTTGAAGCTCTCTTTCGAACGAGGCGCATTAAGTCACAGAACATGATGTAATCCTACCCAGCTCAATCCATCTTTACTGAAATCGCCAAAGAGGTCTCGGATCTCATTGAAAACACGCCAGAAGACCAGCCGTACGATAAGCTGAAAGACGCCTTAATTAGCAGGGTAGGTGTTCCTGAACAGCGGAAGCTGGACCAACTATTTTCCGAAATTGAGCTAGGTGACCCAAACCATCCCAACTGCTACGAAACATGAAACTACTTCTCGAGGCAGGATGATGGGTGACACCGTTTCTCGACAGTTATGGGTGAAAAATCTGCCATCATTGACTCGTGAAATTATGGCTATATTCAGCAGTGCTGTGCCCATAGAGGAGCTTGCAGATGCAGCTTACAAAATGTTGGACTTTAAACGTAACCCCCAGTTAGTAAACACAGTCGCTAACCAACCTCATGACGATTTGCGACACCAGGTGGAGTGTTTGACCAAACAGGTCCTGTCATTGATTCACACTCTGCACTCTCAATCGTGCAGACCACGCAGTCGACCTACAAAACCTTCTCGACGTCCAACGGCACTAGCACACAGCGACCATAACTTTTGTTGGTATCATTATACTTTCGGCCACCGAGCAAGGAGGGGCACTTAGCCCATTACATTTACTGCTTTAGCGACCACACAGGGAAACCCAGTGACTGGCCAGTGATGGCGACGGCTGTGCCTGGTGTCTCCTTCAAATGTCGCCTTTACTACATCCCAGACAGATCCACAAGCTATAACTTCCTGATTGACACCGGCGCTCAGGTGAGCGTAATTCTATGCACCATAGGCGACCGCCAGCATTGTAAGCCCATTTTCTCCTTACAAGTCGCTAACGGAACCCCGATACAGACGTACGGTCGATGTTCGCTCACTCTCGACCTTGGACTACGACGTCAGTTCCGCTGAATTTTTCTGGTAGCAGACGTTCAGACCGCAACTCTGGGTGCAGATTTCCTATCCCACTATGGTCCCCTGGTTGATATTCAGCACCACACGCTTTTGGACAGCTTGACTTCCTTGAGTGCTAAAAGGCAAATTAACCACCATGAATTCCATCGGAGTCCATATGGCGGTGCCCAAACCCTCAAGATATTTCCGGCTGATCCAGCAATAATAGCAGCTCATAAATCCGTCGCATCACCCACATTCTTTGAAACACGAGGTTACACACACCATCATGACCAAGGGACAGCCAGTGACCGCTCGCCGCAGACGTCTCCCTCCCAAAAAGCTGAAGATTGCCAGGGCGGAAGTTGATCACATGCTTCAACTTGGCATCATCCGTCCATCCAAGGGTGCATTGCCCTACCCCTTTCATGTGGTCTCTAAGAAAACACCGGGTGATTGAAGACCATGTGGTGAATTCCGAACGTTCAACAATGCCACCGTACCTGACCGTTATCCCATTCCCCATATCCACGATTTTTCTTTGACTCGACATTCTAAGTGTTTTCTCTAAAATCGACTTGGTGCGTGCATACTACCAAATTCCCGTCGCTGAGGAAGATATACCCAAGACCGCGATCACAACTCCCTTTGGTTTGTATGAGTTTCTTCGAATGCTCTTCGGACTTCGGTATGCAGCCCAAACATTCCAGTGTTTCACGGATCAAGTTGTACGTGGTCTGGATTTTGTCTTTGTTTACCTCAACGAGGTTTTGGTTGCCAGTCGTTCCCCGGAAGAACATGAAACGCATCTTCGTCCTTTGCTGGAGTGGTTGAATGAATACGGGATTTCTATCAATTTATCAAAGTGCGTTTTTGGCGTCTCGTCTCCTGAGTTCCGTGGACATTTTATAGACAGGACTGGCATCAAACCCTTAGACACCAAGGTGCAAGCGTTGCAAGAGTACCCCATGCCTGATTTCATCAAAAAACTTCAACGGTTTATTGGAGTTGTTAACTATTACCATCATTTTATTCCTCACTGCTCACAGCTTCTGATGCCGTTAACCGATCTGCTACGTGGTTCTAAAAAAAGCGTTATTTTAAGTCCTGATGCGTAACAAGCGTTCAACGACGTGAAGAAAGCGTTCAGCGAAGCGACGTCTTTTCAAGTATATACGACGCCAGAGAAAAACTGAGCTTTCAGCGCTTCCTCTGCGGCTTCCCGACGGGGAAACCTCCTCCAACCCCCAAGTGGTTGCCGAGATGTTCAGAGAATACTACCCATCAGTCTACAATGTGGATCTGCCAAACTGGCCTTCAATTCTCCCTCAAAGGCACTTCCAACAACCCATCCTGACAGCTGACTTTTCTGTGTCTGACGTTCAGGACCTCTTGCTTAAGATCAATCCTTATAGTGCCATGAGACCAGACAAGATCCATCCCCGGATCGTCAAAGAAGCGGCCGTCGGTTTGGCGGTGCCTCTCTTCGATCTGTTTAAACAGACACTTCGGACGAACGCTCTTCCGGAGGCATGGAAATAGGCCACTGTCTCACCCATATTTAGAACAAGCGATTGTCACTCTCCTGCTGGTTATCGGCTGATCAGCCTTACCAGCATCCCATGCAAGATAATGAAGCGACTGTCAAAAGGCACTATTTTCAAGCATTTCTTCTCAAATAACCTCTTCTCTTTGACCCAGCATGGCTTTCTTCCTGAGCGGTCATGCATAATTAATATGTTAATATTCATGGATAGCCTAACAGAGGCCAAAGACAATGGTCATATCTCGGACGCTATCTTCTTCGACTTTGCCAAAGCCTTCGACCGTGTCCCACACGGTCCTCTGCTGCACAAACTAGAAGCCTATGGGATTCAAGGAGAAGTTCTCCGCTGGATAACCTCCTTTCTTGGTAACAGGACTTTCAGAGTAAAAACCGGTTCAGGCCTTTCGTCCCCATCCCCAGTCTCTGTGGGGGTCCCTCAAGGATCGGTACTTGGTCCATTGTTGTTTCTTATTTACATCAATGATCTCCCCGATTTGATCTCTAGCAACGCTCTCCTTTATGCCGACGACTTAAAAATCTGGAACGCCTGTGACCCCAGTGCATTGCAGATTGACCTTGATCGTATTAAGTGCTGGTCAGATGATTGGAGTCTCCCTCTAAACGACAGTAAGTGTGCGCACATGTCACTCGGAGGAGACTCTGGGAACCTATTCGTGATACATGGTGCACAAAGTGTAGTAGGTATCACGAAAGTAGACCTCAAAAAAGACCTAGGGATCTGGCTATCGTCTGGGTTGTCCTTCTCTTATCATCACCAGCTGGCCGCCAAAAGGGGTCTCATGACTCTCGGGATGATCAAACGAACCTTCCCCCGGATTGACAAGCGCGCCTTTCACACGCTTTACAGAGTCTACATAAGACCATTGCTCGAGTATGCCAATCAGGTCGTCTACACCGGTTTGAAGAAGGACATACTCGCCATTGAACGTGTCCAGCGAGTAGCCACCAAAATGGTCACTGGCTTACGGCATCTATCCTACGAGTCTCGCCTTGAAATTCTCGATCTTTATTCACTTGAGTTTCGTAGACCCGCGGCGACTTAATTCTTACACACGTTCCCTTTAGCACAGGACTCGTGCAACAATTCTTCACCCTAGTGAATGATAACAGTTGAAGAGGCCACGACAAGAAACTCTATAAGCTTCGACCTCGGACCTTCCTAAGACAACAGTTCTTCTCTTATAGGGTTATCAACTACTGGAAAGACCTACCACTAGAGATTGTGAGCTGCTCTTCTAAAGACCGTCTTAAAGTGTTATTGGATTCCCACCTACTTAATAAACCGTTAAATTAATAATTTATCCTGTTTTGCTAGATTATTATTTCACTCTGTTCTTGGTACTTTCCGTAACCCCCAAGAGCGGTGCTACACCCCGTATTCAATGACTGCCTTTCAGGTCAACAGAAAACCACCGGACATCGAAACGAACAAACTAACTGGATCCGGGTAGGTTGGGCCCCCAGCCTCGAACCCGTGTACAAATCGCTGAAATCGCTGAAATCCCTTGCTCATTTTGATCCAGAGCCGACTGCGCATCTGATCCTTTCGACTGACGCGCCTGATCATGTTGTCGGTACAGTGCTTCAGCAGTACGTCTGTGGTGAATTATGACCAGTCTCATTCTATCCACAAAAGCTATCACTCGCGCAAGCTAATTATAGCACCTTCGGACGTGAGCTGCTTCTATTTACTTGCCCATTAGACATTTTCGTCATTTGTTGGAAGGAAGGAACTTTGCTGTTTTAACAGACCACAAAACTTTAATATACGCCTCCAATGCCATTCGGGATAAATATCCTCCTTGCGAAATTCGACATCTCGATGTTACAGCGCAATTCACAACGGATGTCCGACACGTCCATGGAGACTCCAAAATGGTTGCTGATGCGTTCTCAAGACTACATGTTAACGCGGTTTCGGGCCTGCAAGACATAAGTCTCGCGAAAATTGCTGAAACTCAAACGTCTCATCCTGACTTCCCATCTACATGCACCCGACCCTTTCAGTGTTCCTGTATTCCCCCACCATCTTCCGAATCCAATCTCGTATGTGACACTTTCGCGGGCATCCCACGTTCAATTCCACCCCTTTCTCTCCGTTGACCCATTTTTCTCCATTTGCATTCATTGTCCCACGCTTGTGTCCGCGCCACACTCGAATAACTTGCAGTATGTTATGTCTGGCCTAATATGAACGAAAATGTGCGCTGGTGGACCAAATCATGCCTTCATTGCCAGAAGAGCAGGGTACATCGCCATACCGTCACCTCTCCTGGAAATTTCCCCACTCTGGAAGCACGTTTTTCTCACGTCCATGTTGATCTGGTTGGCCCATTACCTTCATCAAACGAAAAAACGTTCCTGTTTACATGTGTCGACCGATTTACACGATGGCCTGTGGCCGTTCCCCTTAATGACATTTCATCAGAGACAGTCGCTAGAGCGTTCCTCAGACATTGGATTGCCGATTTTGGTGTTCCGTTGTTCGCTGCTACAGACTGAGGCTCACAATTCCAGTCAGCCCCTTTTCGCTAATTAACTCGTCTGTTGGGCTGTGAACACATCAGGACGACTGCATATCATCCTGCCTCTAGTGGGATTGTTGAAAGCTTTCACCAACAGTTGAAAACATCTCCCATGGCACAGTCTACACAGAGTTGGACAGAGCGCTTACCAATCACCTTAATGAGCATCAGATCCATCCCGAAGTAAGATATACGATGTTCCACCGCTGAATTAGTCAACGGAACATCACTTCCCCTGCCAGGTGATCTTTTCGACCAAAACACACAAGCTGCAATAGATCCGTCGAACTACGTGCGCCACCTCAAGTCGCACATGGAAACACTTTGTGCCATTCCGACTTGGCAGCATTCCTGGCCTCAACAACTCAACAAGGATTTGCTGACTTGCACTCATGTTTTCTTTCGTTGTGACGCAGTTTGATGCTCGCCTGGACCGCCTAACGATGACCCATTTAAAGCGATCTCAAGAACGGATAAAGTTTTCACGATCGAACGTTCAGGAGAGCAAGTTACTGTGAGTATTGACCGTCTCAAGCTGGCCTACGTCGACACGCACTGGGAATTTCCCTTCCGTACATGTAGCCATAGAGCCGAACCACAAAACCCTGGAGCATCTTTCCCTTTCACTTCCCACACATTCGACTCTTCAACCGCAATCGACAGTAATGACAAAGGAGCATCTTATACCCATCCGTCTACCGAACAGACTCATACAACATTATCAACCTCCCCTCATCCATCGCCACTTCGTCGAACTACGCGTTCCGGTAGACATATTACCTTACCACCACGTTTTCGTTGACAATTTTTATGTTCCTCCCCCTTTACTTATCGGACGATCATCAAACATTTCAGCTTTCACAAATGCTCTGGAAGAGGAGTACTGTAGAGTTTTTTGGTTTTGTTCGTTAACGATGCTTCACTATTGTACAACGTTTTGCATCATATCTGCAGGTTGTTCGAATTGATTAAAAATGACCTTCCAATTACAATAAAGTTTTGTGCACGCACGTCTTTCCGCTCTCCTATCTGTGGCGTAGTTGCTTGACGATACTACACGGATCTCATTCATTTTTAGCTCCGTTGTACTCGGAACATCGTCGCAGTACCGACCACGTTTCGGCCGCCCACGGTAATCTCGGAATATCCTCGCTTCCTGGATACTGGTAATTTGGAATATAGTGGTGGTGGCCCTTTTGAACCCGCTCTGTGAGTCAAGCTCCTTATTACTATAACTTGTCAATACTCTCGTAACTGTCCTCTGACATGTTTCTCTCTGGAACAAAGGAGGGTAAGAGGTGACCTTGTCGAAGTGTGTACAGTCACTGATCTCTCCGACAGATGTCCATTTTTATGTTTGCTCGTGATGAGGCAGGACCAAAATTGGAAAGGTCATAGCCTCACAGTTGAGAAAACAAAATCAGGATTGGTTGTTTGGTATGACTTTTTCACCAACCGTTTGGTCACTTCAGCGGACAAATTGCCCGTAAATGCTGTTGAAGCCTCCAGCGTAGATGGATTTAAGGCGCGGCCGTAAAAATATCGGAAAACCCCTTACTTACCTAGCAGGAACTAAGTCGTTATTTTTGTTGAACATTTCAGAGCAGCCAGTCTTGCGCGGGCAACACAAAACTCGGTTTGGATTTTCTCGCTGTTCTTGTCTACGCATATTTTTGCTCCATTGGTGCACTGCCCATCAAAAATATACAAGGTTATTTTTATTCGTGACAAAGTCACGTAACGCATCATTATCTGTTGCATTATTTGCAGCTCATAGTAACCGTTTTTTGCGTCTGTGTTCGAACTCAGTGGAAACTCAGTGTTTTTCCGCTTTGTTGAGCTTGGTCCTTTTGACAGTGACTTGCGCCGGATTTAGCAGTGCCGAGACCGAGCAACCGCTCATCGAGACAGGGAGCGATAACGGTCGTTACGGGTGCGAGATTTCGGCACAGGACGGTATACGGTGCTACTGGTGTCATAATTGTTACCACTTCAATTGTAATAGCCTCTGCTGAAGTCATTGAAGGCGACTAGCTTCTTCATTCCTCAGTTTTATCCGGATGAGCTGCAGGTTTGACGAAAAGCAAGGAGCCACTTTGCACTTGACTGGTTAATCATGCACCGGGAAAGTTTTAGTGACGCAGAAAACTTACCACCACAAAGGGGAGCTCTTATCAAGTCCGCATCATAATTTATTTCTCCCTTGGGTAGCAAAATGGGCAAGTAACAGTGGACTGCACTCGAAATGATTTCGGAACTACATTTCTTGGATGGGCACATAGCGCCTTCTCTCCGAACTTGCATTCACAAAGAACACAGTTGCGCTCACTTCATATGAAAGTGTCTGTGGTGATAATGAAAAAAAGCTGCACGACAGAGGAGAGTTGTTTCATGGAGCCGCTCCTCCACAACACCTACTTTAACCGAGCTAGCTAAATCAGTCTTAGAATCCTACTTTCCCCCAACCGTCAAAAACATGTTGCCCACGAGCTGGTTGTGCGCGAAGACAACCGAAAAGGCACTTGGGCATTCGGCAGCCATAGTTGTCATGTTCATCCCCGAGACAATGCTAGGAAGACTGATTTTGAAGTCTGCCAAGACCAACCTGAAAGGCATGTCTCTCAATCGCCTGCGATAAAAACGGGTGAGGCGCAAACAGCGGGCATGGATTAAGCCACAAAACACAACAAGCCAGGAAGTGTAACCGGAATTATTACTGTTAGGATGAGATCGTAGTTTATGCTACCAAGGTGCCTACCAAGGCTTCTCTGCCTACAGTAAAAAGCGGAGATGCCTTTCAGTAGAATTCATTTCAGCGACCGGCACCCAAATCCCAGTTAGAGATCTTGGGTCACTGGGATCGTTTGAGGAACGCCCACCGAGTAGTTCGCCTTGAAATCGACCAAATGGATCAAAGGAAACATATCTCTTAAGAAATTTCAACGAAACGAGGCCGCCATGGTCGTCTACTGCGAGCCGGCAGACACTTCCTTGGTCCGCCCAACCAGGTTTTCCTACCGGTGCCCCCATAAAATTGCTCAGATTGCCATCTTTCAACTCTCGTCTCTAACTGACGAGAGTCAAATTTTCCATGGGCAAAAACTTCCAAACGCGCTCCCAAACGGCGGAGTTTGACAGCCACTCATGGGCCGCAACTTGAAACGCCAAAAATGCTGGTCAAGTGATCCCTAGGGTTGCTGACGTACGTACAGCTGGTGATGTCGCACCCGCAGAGGCAAAGGAGTGTTATCAGAATAACAGACAGACCGAGTCTAACCCACCACCCCCTCAGTTCTAGGTTTTATTCCCCAACTTTCTCCTCGCACGTAAGCTGTCTGAGTCTGTGCAATGAATTACCGGAAGCCAGTTAATTCATGACACCCAACCCCATGTGCTTACTTTTGCGAAGACCTGACGCACAAGTGACATCGGTGAAAAGGAAGTGGGTGTTCATGGGTATTTATTTTGTTGAGTTGGCTCCGCACCAGGAAGAATGGGGATTCCACGATTCCCCCGCAACAACATCCCCCTGACGCCCACGGTTATCGATGGACTTCAGGTCTCTGTTAACACTAACCCCCTGTAGTCTCACTTGGCATTGTGTGGCCAAGACTCACTCCCAGGGGAGGTTATTCATCGTACTCCACCATCCATCAACGACACCCTCTTCATGGATCTGCAAAACTTCCCAGGACCACAGCGTTTATTCGTCTGTTTGTTGTGGGTGTTCTGAATACACCAAAGATAACCAGGATATCAATTTGTTACCACGCCGGTGGAAGCGGATCATCGACCTCCATAGACGCTGGCACGACAGAGGGCGTGGACACAGTAGGCCAACGTCATGACGCTGCAAGGTTTTGGTCAGATTTCTTCTCTACTTGACCTGATCGTGACTACTCAGAGCAGCGGTCAACAAGCCGCCACTTGAACATAGTGACCATTCTCTGCTCGCCCGTGAGCTGATCAGTACTTGGATAAACCAGTCTGCAAAAATGCTACGGTTCCAAATTCTAATCGGGTTGATTTTAACAACCGGAGAAACTGCCCAAATTCACTTGTTCTTGATTGTGACTCCACGGATTACAGCCACGGCGAGTTTTGAAGCGCACTACAGAAGGCCGATGATTTATTTGTAACGAGTGAAGCGTACACTTTGTCTTTTCCACCACCCCTTCCGCGCAAGATTCGTCATCTCCTCGATAACCGTTCCCTTTTATTTGTGAAGCATCGGCTTACGGGAATCTCAGAAGACCTAAGCGCGATCCACTTTATCCAAAACAGATGTAGGCGAACACACCAAACTAGTACAGATTAGGTCGTTCTCAGAGCCCGTGAGAACGAAAATGAGACATTTAAGCGTGTGCGACGAATGAGAAGGAATAAGCCCTCTGTTCCTTTACTCGGACCTCCCGACGGGGAGACTTCGTCTACCTCTCCAGTTGTGGCTGAGCTATTCAGGTAGTACTGCTCGGCAGTCTACAAAGTCGCATCTCTGAGTTGTCATCCTGTCATACCGCTGAAGAACATCAGGCAAACACTCGTTATCCATGAGATTTCTACATTAGGTGTGAGAGAACTGTTACCCAAGGTTAATCCATACAGTGCAATGGGCTCTGACACGATCCATTCCGAAATACTCAAAGAAGCAGCCGCCAGTTTGGTTGAACCCCTTTGTAAGTTGGTCAGGCAAACACTCCAGACTAGCGTTCTTCATAGCTCATTGAAGGAGGCGACAGTCACACCCCTGTTTGAAGCATGCGACCTGCACTCTCTTGCTAGCGATCGGCAAATCAGCCCTGCTAACATTCCGTGCCAAATAATGAGGCGCCTACTAAAGCGCGCCATCCTCAACAACTTTTTACCAAATCATCTATACTCTTCCACTCAGCATGGCTTCCTTCCTAACCGGTCATGAATAACAAACATGCTTATTTTCATGGATAGTCTGACGAAGGTCAAAGACAATGATCTCATCCAAGATGTCGTCCTCTGTGATTTCGCCATGGCTTTTGACCGTGTCCCATAAGACCCCCTGAAAAATCAAACTGGAAGCCTGTGGTATTCAAGGAAAAGCTCTTAGGCGGATTGCCTCTATTCTTGATAGTAGAACTTGTGACGTTACAACCGGGTCTCTCCTTTCATTTCTGCGGAAGTTCCCCAAGGATCAGTGCTAGGTCTCCTGTTGTTTCTGACTTACATGGACAAACTTGCGGATGATATTTCCGGCTACACCCTCCTATACGCAGACTACCTAAGAATCTGGAATACCACTGACCCCAGTGCACTGCAGGTTGATCTTGACGCGATCAAGCGCCAGCCGGACGATTGGAGTTTCCCACTAAACGACAATAAATGTGCTCACATATCAGTTGGTGTCGACTTTGACAGTAGCTCCATGATTCACAGTGCGTTTGGCACAGTAGATATCATAAAAATCAATCTGAAGAAAGATCTGGGGATCCGGTTGTCGTCTAACTTGTCCTTCACGTACCACCATGAGATGGCGGCAAAAAAAGGATTGGCCACTCCTAGGATGATTGAGCGCACCTTTCTTCGCATAGACAAGAAAGCGTTCTAAACGCAATACGGGGTTTATAAAGGACCGCTCCTCGAGTATGCAAATCAGGTCGTGTATACCGGCCTGGAAAAGACACACTAGCTGTTGAGCGTGTCCAGTAGGCGTCTACGAAGCTAGTCACGGGCCCAAGCAAATTCACGAGCCTCGACTTGAAATTCTCGACACATACCTACTGAGATTCCAAAGACTCCAAGGTGGTTTGTTACTTATACACTTCTTCAGAGTTGGTCTCGTAGAACAGTTCTTCTGTGCAGCGAATGACGACGATCGACGAGGACAGAATAGGAACCCTTTCCATCTTTGCCCTCGAACCCTTCTTAAGCAGCAGATCTTTCTTACAGGGTAATTGAACATTTGAAAATCCTGCCGCTGGAGGTCGTCAGGAGTGCTTCTATGGATCGTTTTAAAGCTTTGCTTGGCTATCATTTATCCAATATTTCACTATGCAAGTAGCCTTACTCGGTTCTTGGTAATTACTGTAACCCCCAAGAGCGGTGCTACACCTTGTTTACTATGATCGCCTTTCAGTCCAACAGAAGCCCGCTGACATTGAGCAAAGAAAATATAACAGTAACGACACCAACCAAACTGCGGGCCTAACAACATGTTATTTTTCCTTCCCCCTTCCAGATCTCGCGGCGGCCACCTACTTGAACGAGGCGCAGGAAGAACCAACAGAATGGAACAATACATGTTATTTCTAAACAGATTGAGAATAAAACAACGTTACGAGCAAGTTGTAATACTCTACGTTTCAACCACCTCTGATGGCCTTCCTCAGGAGTGTTGTAATCGATTACAACACTCCTGAGGTAGGTCACCCGAGGTGGTTGAAACGTAGAGCATTACAACTTGCTCGTAAAGTGCGCGGGTAACACGAAATTTGGTTTAAATTTCCTCGCTGTCACTACCCGTTCATATTTATTCTATCTTGGTGCCCAGTGCATCAAAAAATTATACACGATCACTACTATTCTTTGTCGAATAGCATAACTCATCGCGTATTGTATTGTGCTCGATTCTATCCGTACAATTCTCTAGCCTCGTGTTTCTTTGCTGTCATTGTCTATTCATATCTTTGCTATATTGGTGTCCAGTGCATAAAAAATTATACACGATCATTGCTATTCTCTGTCGATTAGCATAACTCATTGCATATTGTAATATTCGTGTTCGATAGTATCCGTACCATTTTTTAGCCTCCCTGCATATTACTCATCCTTGTCGACAATGACCCGTGTCAGATCTAGCGGTGCTGGGACTCAGCAGACACAGTCTGTAGCAGCAAATGCCGGTGGCCGGTATGGATTTAGAATATCCGTACAAAAAGGCATGCAGTGCGACCAGTGTCAGAAGTGGTATCACTTCAAGTGCACTGGTCTTAACGAACACCAGTACAAACAGCTAGCTTCATCATCTCTTATTTACATCTGTATGAGTTGCAGGTTCAACGAAAGCCAAGGCACCGCTCAGCAGCTCTCTGGTCTTACACGCACCACGTCAAGTGGGGTGACGCAGAAAACCTGCAACTGTAAATGCAGGGCTATTCTTAGCTCTGTATCTCCTTCCATTTCTTCCATGGAGAGTAAGATAAAGGAGTACCAACGGACTCTGTCCGAAATGAAATTGGAACTACATTCTCTGAATGAGTATATAGCGCTTGCTCTCCCTGGTGTTGTAATAACCAAGAAAGCAGTTGCCCTATCAACTGCACACATAGAGGAGGCGGCGGTAAGAATGAAGGAAAAAGCTCTCAGGGAGAGTTGTCTTATGGGGCAGCTTCCTACAACCACTTCTTCATCCGAGCTAGCTAAGACAGTCCTAGGAACTTCCTTCTCCCCGGATGCCGCAAACATGGTACTTGCGAGTAGGCC
>QNGE01001119.1:104459-147486 GCA_008508345.1 Paragonimus westermani | reverse complement strand
GCGTAATAAGGCTGCTGGTCCAGATAACCTTGTGCCAGCACTATTCAAAGAAGGGGGAGAGGCGTTAGTAGAAGCTCTGACTCATTTATTTCAACTCGTGTGGACGACGGAAACTGTCCCCTCGAGCTGGGGTCACTCGATAATAGTTCCTATATTCAAGAAAGGTATAAGGGGCTCTTGTGAAAACCACAGAGGAATTAGTTTGACCCCAGTCATTTCTAGGGTTCTAGCATCCATTGTACTTCGTCGACTCACTGCAGCTCGAGAGGTAAACATTAAGGAAGAACAGGTAGGGTTTCGCCCCGGACGGGGATGTGTAGATCACTTTTTTTACTGTTTGTCAAATTTTGCAGCAGCATCATGTATATCGCCGGCCAACAATTGTTGTATTTCTCGACTATAAAGGTGCGTTCGATTCAGTGGATCGATCTACACTTTTAGAGTCGCTCAAACGCAGAGGTGTGCCGATTAAGTACGTGAACATACAGTCGGCCCTCTATTCTCATACTTCAGCTCAGGTTAGGGTTTACGGTGAACTGTCTGACAGTTTCAGCACCATGGGCGGCGTACGTCTGGGCTGTTTAATTTCGTCATGGACGAAGTAATGGAGGATTATTTCCGGCACTCACAAGATGCCGGTGTGGACCTTCTACCTGATGAAAGACTGACTGATCTTGATTATGCTGACGACAAGGTGTTGCTGTTTGACAACTTCCAGTCGGCACAAGTAATGCTGGACGCTATTTCGCGTTCTGCCAGATACTTCGGAATGCGCCTTGCGGCCTCAGTTGGATAGTGCTTCTGCAGGATTGCTGTGACCACGTAGATTTGATGTTAGATAATGTAGTGATGGAGGTTGTTGACCGGTTTGTATACCTGGGAAGCTGCATCGGGGACGGTGACGGAGGTGCAGGGAATGAAATAGAATCGCGCATCTCTAAGGCTAGGACGGTATACGCTAATATAGGGCATCTCTGACGACAGAGGGGTATTTCTCTGAAGCTTAAAGGTCGCTTATATAAGACAACGGTGAGGGTCGTATTACTTTACGGCAGCGAAACCTGGCCGCTCAGAGTAGAAGACGTGAACCGTCTTCAAGTATTTGACCACCGATGTCTGCGTTCAATCGCTCGCTCGTATCGAGTGGCACCAGCGCGTAAGTAACTAGGAGGTTAGGAAGCGGGTGTTTGGTAGTGATTGCCAAACAAGTTCTTTTGTCCAGTCTCTACGTTTGCAAACCCTTAGGTTGTTAGGCCATGTACTAAGGATGTCAGCTAGTCGCCCTCCACACCGAGCACTATTCGCTGACACTGCGACCGATTGGTGTAAGGTGCGAGGTGGTTAGATAATGACCTGGCGTAGGGAAATGAAGTCGTTCACCAAGGGGTTGGCCACTGCAGATCGAGTTCGTCTGCCGGGCTGGGGTCCTCGCGACTTACAGCGTCGGTGGTTGGAGACTCTAGGTGAGATGGCCTCTAATCGAGCTCAGTGACGTGAATGTTGTCGTCGTTTGTCCGAGTTGTCTGTGAAGTGAGTGCATTTAATGACGGGGTGCAGTGAAAGCCGTGGGGAAACTGTTTTGCTGATGACGCCTTACTCTCACTTGCAGCTCGGTTGTTTGTTTGCAGGGTGTAGGCACCTTGATGCGGTATGTTTGAATATGGACGTAGTTATTTTCAGTGATTAGGTCCCTTCCCGTCCCTTTCTTTTTTCCTTCTCTCTTCCTATATAGGACTTGTTTCTTCTTCATGGTTGTGTGGCAGTTAAGCATTAGTGTGAACCACTGATGTGTTGCTGTCTGTGATGATGATGAATTTGTTTTGGGTACGGATATGTCATCTGTCACAGTATTCTACTGCTGTTTGAGAGCTCCTGAGCTTTACTAGTGGTCAGTTAGCTTCTTTCTAGAACTGTGCATTTTTTGATGTCCTGGCTACCACGCGATTCTACTTATACACCGAAAAAAACGCGATACCAATTAGTTACTTTTGTACCTTTTGGTCCGAACGGCTTGCAGATTTTACTGTCTCCTTCAACTTGCGTTATTTCACCGTTGCTTGCTGATTGCTTATTCGTTACATGCTGCGAGCTAAGACCACTCGGTAGTCTACCTCCTGCTGGGAAGTCCGGATTAACATCAAACATTAAGGGCAGTGGTAATTAAACACAGTGTTAGTAATGAGTACAACCATTTAGGCGGTTTTAAAGGCAACAATGTCTTGCGCAGTGTAACACTCACGTCGATGAGGTTTCGTGGGATGGAATACCCCCTCTCATAAAATACACCTCTATGCCCTTTCAAGTTGTCCCTTGTTGCAGAGAAGAGTATTGTGGCAATGAGATGTCCACTGAACCCACCTTATCTCTTACTCGGCGGACGTTACCACTTCTTATTGATGCATTTAGTACAGCTTGTAGGCAAATTAATCGGTTCATTCGCAGTAAGCATTCAATGTGTTTACTTGTAGGGTCTAATTGCTTTGTTTTAACCGTTCCATAGCAGACACTTCATTTCTACCTGGATGTGGTGGTAAGGTGTTTGCACCATACGGGCCGGGTGAACCAGACAGATTTGGGCTTCTATGCTGTCACTCATAACCACGTCAGACAAGCCAAAGGAAAGCTGCTAGGTATAAGTAACTACACATGTTTATATGTAATACCGTTTGCATAGGAGTGATTGCATAGTGAGATGTGACCGTACGAATACATGGCAGAACTTGTTTTATTGTTGTACCGCTTTTTTCCGAACAATAACGTGGGGGGTGGGGTACACTTATCCATTCATAACGACCGTCAGCTGATCTATTCGGCTACTTTTACGTAGTTGACAGGCTTGTGCACTGCATCGACCCGGAGGTTTATGTTGACTTGAATGTTGGTCCTACCAGCTACAAGCATGCCAGACAGGCTAAAGGTGGTTATGTTACTAGATCATACATCGTACTGCCGACAGCGTAGGGGAACATGATCGTATGAATATGTAGCAGAGCTATTTCTGCAGTCTCAGCATCGTTGTCTTCCGACTATAAAAGGAGGGGGTTAGAAAAAATATCCCCAAACATAAAAGCACTCCAGTTACCCAACTGCTGATCGTGACCCCCAGCTCCCTATCCAACGCGATGGGATACCTCGGTACCATAACGAAGCTTCAAATACACCCACTCTGCACAGTAGTGGTCAGAATCAAACGTTACTGTACTGCTCACTGCGCCCCGGTCTAGGCGAGCCTTCCTCGTTGTCTAGAGAGCCGGGCTCGACAGTAACTAGTTTCGAGTAAGGTTACCCAGGTAAGCCCTATCTCCTGTTGCCTCACTAGTTAAGCTGCTGGGTCGGAGATGTCAATGGTGCCACTCCACCAAAAGTCGTTCATTTTTGAGTAGCTGCTCTGATTCAGACCATACTCTGTCGTGCCCAGAGGTCATCAGCACGGAAATTGTTCAGTTGGAAATTGAAGGTCGAAGGTGTAGGAAGCGCCTGCCAGACAGTACTAACGGCTAAATTGTCCAGGTCACAACAGTGGGATAATGCAATTGAATATTAGGCAGAAAGCTCAATAGCTGTGCGAACTTCTCGTAAAGAGACCTATTGCAAGGAGACAGCTCTTATACTGCCCCGTCTATTGAAAGGACCTTATGAACAACTGTCTGCTGATTCACCTGTCTCTGATTACCGCATGACCACGAACTTACGAAAATTGTGTATGGGCCTTGAAGCTTACTTGTCCGAGCGAGCCAAAGACACCTCATCAAGGAATAGACTTTTCTGCCTTTCCTGATTCAAAGTTTCATTAACCGCCGAGAAGTTATTGAGACTGTGTGCGAAAAAGATGGCTCACGAGTTTGTAGGTTGTTTCTACAACCCGCTAGATAGGATTTCGGGAGCCGACGTCCAACATGGACCGCTGGGACCATTACAGGTAGACGGAAGCTAGTTGTTTATAAACTGAGTCGAAAGTGAACACTTGGTCAGAAACATCAACCAGCTCCGTAGAAGGTACGAGCAACCTAAACGTGAAGAAATAGTTCCTAATGGTTTCTCATACTGGATGTTGGGCGATGTTCCAGTAAACGTCACACAGACAATCCATACTAAACGCTAATGTCCCACGCTGCAGTCAGCTATCTGAAACGAAATACCCCCATAGAAGTTGACACCTCACACGATCACTGCAAATGGATTTTCGGATTAAGTCCCATAGTGTTCAAAAGATTTGGAGGAGGAACTTTGAAGACCGTAACAGTTACTTTATGAACAGACAGCGTTATCGATCGTGTATGCGTTGACCTTGATCGTGAGTGGCTTAGAGCGATGTGCGCTGTTCTCGCTCTAGTTTGACGTGGTCGCGTACATACACCCACCTGAAGATCAAGATGCCTTCGTTCTGCTTGTTCTCTGGGCAAGTTAGAGCTACATCATTGAGCATTTTGAAGACTAGTTCAGCTGACCTGAGCGTGAAGTCCCTGACGTCTCTTGGTTGGGAACCGGAATTGTTTTGGAGCTCACTAAAACAATTGACATACCTCCATTCCTGAACCCACTTCCTCCTGATCTTTTCAAATATGGTAATGACAGATTACTGTTTGAATTGACTACACTCGTTTCTCCCACATAAGAGTTTGAGAAGATACCTCGAGGTTGGCGTTTATCGGTTATCATTCTCACACCCAGAAGAGCCGTCAGAATGTCGTGACAATCACATAAATATTAGTCGGGTCTCTATCGCATCCGAGTTTCCCACAGGTCACACTGCAGTCTCCTTATCCACAAAGGGGGCCAAGTGAGAAAAGAACACAATATTCCAACATGGCTACCTGCCTATCGGCACTTTTTTTCTCAGTCAACGGTTGTGGTAATTTTGGATCTAAACGCTGATTTCGACTGTTGTTCGACATGTTCTGTGGGTCTGCCTTTGTCACAGAGTAGTCCCGGTGAACTGTGTCAATTTATTGACATCCGGGCTCTAATTGTTGAGTGTACACTAGTGGACAGCTATCGCGGACTTCCTTCTTTCCAAGAGGTGTTCGATAACGGTGTTTGATCTCTTTCTACTATTTAACGGGGAAAAACTTGAGTTTTCCAAGGCTCTCAGAGTAGCGCTACTGCTAGTTTGTAAGTCGACTGATATTGAATATGCAGATGACCACGTTCTACTTAGTTCCCTTACAGAGAGCATGCAGACCGTGATAAATCGGTTAAATGATATGGCTGGTCGGTATAATGTGCGTTTTGACCATTAAAGTGTAATGTTACAAGATAGGACTTCGTTCGCATTTTGGATGCAGTAAGTTGTCTGCGAGATCCTTGTTGGGAATGAACAAAATTGTTCATTTTCTTAGATTTCTTTATCCTCTATCTCTGACGATTCTGCACGAAGTATATGCCTTAGAGAATATGTTGATTCGAGCACTGGTACAATGTCGGCATCCAAAGTTTGCAAGATGGTTGCAAGGTGTTGCATTCGATGCAAAAGGAAGAAACTTAATGTTACGGAAGTCGGTGTCTTAGTGCAAGTTACTGTGGCTCGGTAGTGTGAAAATCTTTCTCTCTTTTGCCATTTACCATTCAGTCGACCGTTGCACATGTCACACATCATTCACGCCTTGCTGGTTGCTAAATGGTTCACACCGCATAGTGCACAATCCTTAACTGGGGACCAATGAGGATGCTCGCATTTTTCAACCTACACATATATCGGTTTCCAGCCTGTTGTGCCATAGTACAGTGGTACTGCCAAATTTTTCTTTGGATTTAATTCATGTTGCTGCTTCTTTTTTGCTCACTAATACTCACCAGAACAACAGGTTTTCATCACAATTGAAACTGTTTTCCAGTAGTGATCCCACTATTATGTTTCGGCACTTCTTCATCCACTCATCACCACCAACATGCACAACATCCGCGGACTCATTTGATAGTAAACCCAGGCTGATATCTTGTTCTCCTTGATCTTTGGACAGTCAACCGTTACTGACAGCAACTGCCACAGCGCTCTGTTCCGCTTTTTTTGTGATCTTCCTAAATAGATTCCCGGTCACAGCTATATTCTTCGAGCATGCTTTTTACAACCAGTCATACTCGTCTTCGTTTCCTCTGTCATACTGGATTTGGTGATTACGTTACCTTTTCTTTTTCTTGTTGGAACCATTGTTACATCGAATCCTCAACAGTTCAATACTTTTATCCTTGAGCTGCTCGACAGAGTAAATGTGGACGTTAATAATCATTTTGTTTTTTATTAAAATGGGACTGTTCTGCCCTGTCACTTGAGATGTCAGTACCAGGCTGCCTATAAATTGAACCATAAGTCACGTAAGTCGAGGTTTATTTTCTACGGATTGTATGTTTCAAAAAGCTATGAACGCTTGGTCCAGAGGCATGGTTGCCGAACTGAATATCGGAGCTGTCTGTCTGTCCACATGCCATATGTAGGATTGTGATACTCTGAATTAGGGACTCCGAATAGCCCTAGAAATCGTACTTGAATTGAAACCTCCCACACAAGTAATAAGGAGAACACCTGGTACTGGTAGCAGTAAGCAGTTGTTATTTATGAGTTGAGGCCGAAATTATGGATGTACAACAGTATTAAAGAAATTACAGTCCGTCATTGGCTGATCGTATTGGCACATGCAAAGTCATAAACTATGTCAGTTGGTGCAATACGGAGAGGGTGAATTGGCGAATAACGGAAGGCACAACACTGAGACCGTTCGTCCAATCCTGATGTTGTATCTTTAACGCAAGCTCCAGCAGATGGAAAACTGGAATATCGTGATAACAAATCCGCTTGAGGAATCTGTTTACCAGCACGATGAACGACTTTATACTCGTATGTTGCTAGAACTAGACTCCATCGCAGTATCATTGTCGCTGATGATTTGGCAATTGATTTGTGGGGGTCAAATAAACACTGTAGAGCTTGGTGATCTGTAACAATTTTGAATATAACACCAAACAAATATTTATGTAGCCTCCTGACAGCCCAGTAGACTGCTAACGCTTCATTTTGTGTTTGTGAATATCTTTGCTCAGCCTTATTCAACAAACGTGATATGCAAATGATCGGATATCCCTCCAACACAGCACCAATGCCAACATTGGATGCATCTGTAATCAGCGTAGTAACTTTAGACATAGTAACTGTGGCTAACATCGGCCTTTTAATCAACTTTTATTAATTCTCGCAGAAGAATTTCGTCTTTTTGAGTCCAAGACCATGTTTCTGCTGATTGAACTGCAAATCATGGTTGTGCTTTCGTCGGAAAGTTTGGGATAAAACGAGAATAATACTGCAAACATCCCATTATTGATCGCAGCTCATCCTGGTCTCTTGGCAATGTAACGGTAACCAAGGCTTCGTACCGGTCAGGGTCCGGCCTGTGTCCTGTATCACATATGGTAAAACCAAGAAAACTCAGCTCTCGCACTTGGAAGGCTTTATGGCTATGTTCTTATCCTTGAATCGTTCCAGAAGTGAAAGCAACCTCTTATCATGCTCCTTTGCGCTGTCGGCTTATATGATTACATCATCTTGATATACGCGTGCTCCTGGTAAATCGGCAATTACTTCATCAATCGCAGTCTGGAATATCCCAGCTGATACGTGTAATCCAAACGGTAAAAAATTGTACCGAAATAATCCCCGAGGGGTGTTAATCGTAGTGATCGCCTTAGAATCATACTCCGATGGAATTTGTAAGTATGCGTTTGTCAGGTCAATTTTAGAAAACACTTTGCTACCGTGCATAGCTTTTATAAAATCCTCCGGCTCCTCAGTTGTTGCTGCGCACTTTTTCAGTCTTGGATTCAGCGTTAACCTATAGTCACCACATATCCTAGGTGATTTTCCATCTTCTTTCATAACCACAACGATTGGTGTGGCCCATGCTGATGAGTTAACCTGCGAGATTATGCCGTCTTCCTTCAATCTGTTGAGAGCATTATGCACATGTTCTCTCATTCCATAAGGTATTATTCGGCGCTTTAGAAAAACCGGGTCTCCTTGCACCTCCAGTTTTGCTGGCTCTACTTTCATCCCTCCTGTAAGTTGTGAACACTGAACTATCAGGTTGCGTAACTGGGCTTGGTACTCTTCACTTGGACCATTTTTGTAATTAGTATTTAGTGAAAGAGCACAATTGAGCTGTTTTAAAGCTTTTAATCCCAGAATAGCTGGACTTCCTTCCGACACCAAGAAACGCAGTGGAATCAGCTCATTATCATTACCTACAATCATTACATCAGCTTCACCTAGCAGAGCTAACCGATGACCAGTAACTCCGCGTATTTCCGTCGTTGTTGGTCTCAGTTGAGCATCAGGGGCCATGCGATCTAGTAGCGGTTTGGAAATAATGGATTCGCTACTTCCTGTGTCCACAATGAATTCATACTTACATCCCGACTTGAACTTGAGGCATCTATGAATAAATTGTTCAGCTCTAGACTTCATTTGCAATGAATAAACAGCAGTGGACGGTTCTATAGTACTTGTCTCTCTAACTTGACTCAGGTGACATTTCTGACTTCTACATACTTTCTTAATATGACCAGATTTACCGCATGAATGGCATATAGCATTACGAAATCGGCAAGGTGATCGTAAGTGTAACTCACCGCACGAGAAACACTTGTTAAATTTCTTTGAACCGAGATTTATGATGGGTGCATGTGAAGGCCTGTTCACTGGTTGACATCGGGTGGCCGTATGCGCTTTGGTCTTCTGAAATAATGTCACATTCGAATCAGCTGTAGCGGCATTGACGTCATCCTTCTGCTCGCAGATGTCTCGGGCCTCTTGGAAAGTCACATCTTGTTTGACCAGCAATCTACACTGAAGATCAGTGTCATTGACGCCAGTAATCAATCGATCACGCAGAGGTTTCTTCAGCTTGTCACCGAAATTGCAACGAGCAGCTTGTTTTTGCAATTGTAGAATGAACTCACGGAAGCTCGTGCTTGTTGAACGCATTAATGAGTTGAATGCGATATTTGGATTGGCCGTTTGTCAGATCTTCTGTTGTGTCGAGGTTTGTATAAGCGGTGAAGTGAGTAGATTTCCACCACAGGGATGTTATGCTCATTTTGAACGTCTTGTGCATTGTCGCCCTAGCAATACTTGGGCGAAAAGGTCATACTAAGAAAGGGTGCACCGGTATTTAGCTTTGATCCTGTCGATGCCAAACAAGTACAGTGTAGTCCGAAAGAATCTAGCCTAGTTGATGCGTCGTGTTTCACTGACAAAGGCACACCTGGATAAAAATAAAACATTTCGTGGCAGGTTTTATCAACACGGTCTCTACTCACTCAGATAATGATCACGATGGAGTGAATTAATATCAAAACTGTTGACCGTTGGTGCGATGGCTAAGTGGCTGTAGACCTCATCAGTGTTTAGTTTTGTCTGCCTCTAAATTCTTTCTGATCGTCGTGGATTGGAATATTACGATGCTTCCGCATTTTATTAGTGTCGTTGAACGGATTATCTGTTTTGTTGTCTCTCTCATTCTAGAAGTCATTGTAGCTTCTAAATTCATCAGCGAGTGTTCACGACGCGTTCCCTGACAGTACTCACGAACAACAACGACCATACTCAGCTTCAAGATGGCTTCCACAAATGTAGCCCTGTCTACTTCATTAGAAAACGTTTGGGAAGGTGAAATAAGTGGTCCTCATAAAAAGGCTATGTTTGTTCAAGGGGACTGTATCGAAGAGACCACTGTTGCAAGCTGTGTGCTGCGCACGCCGATGGGGTGCATGACACTTCGTTGCATTTTTGCGGAGGCTCCTGTAAAGTTGGTGAATTTTCTCGCTGACCGTGGATAATTGACCCCGTGATGCCGCTTAGTCTGTGACATTGCTAGAAACGTCTCAGTCAGAGCCCATATCCATTTTTAAGTCAGTAGGTTTAAATGGTGTTGCCCTCGCGGTTGATATAGGCGAGGCCGCTTACTTGGCTGTATGGAAATGCTTACAGACGTACCTCGTGTCGCTAAAAAATACTCGTTTTCTGCGGTAGTACGTCAGTCGACAGTGTATCACAGTTTATTTGTCGTTAGAGTTTTATGACAGCTGGTGGTGGTGTCGGAGAAGAGATCCTGTGTATTGCTAAAACTCGGTTGAATTCTGCTAGCTCAGGACACCTCTATCAGTGTGGCTTCTGTCTCTCATTAAACGGAAGGACGTACAACGTAATTGTGCGCGCGGTACTACTCTCTGGTTGCGAAACCTGGCTACCCCGTGTTGGCAAAGCACGTAGGCTGTTGGTTCCCAGTGATCTTTGTTTGCACAATATTGCTGGTGTCCGGTGACAGCACCACACAAGCAGTGGTGAAACAGTGACGTGTGCGCGGGGACGGAAACTCTCGTTGTATGAAGTTTCACTTCAATGGGTAGGGTATTTCGAGTGTGTCATGCACATGCTTTCTGAACGGCTACCATATCACCTATAATGTCTTGTTTACACTTACGTGTTGTTGCATAAACGACACGGTAGGCAGCACGTTATTTGGCGTTGGGTTTTGAAGAAGTCAATACCAAGTTTGGTCTCTGTTAATTCTATTCGGCTCATCGACTGAAGTCCAAAACTTGCTGTGTTATTGACCATAGACACTGTAGTATATGGCCACAAGCCCTGTCCAGTGACAAGAGTGTTGATATGCTTGTTGTTTTGGCCATTTTCAGCTGTTGTTATTGTAGTCACTTTTTAAATGGGGAAACAAAGGAATTGACGGAATTGCACACTGTGAAAAACTGTCAAAAGTTTTTCTTTCCCTACTTATCGCCCTCTATTTTGCTCCGTTCCTTTCCCCTTTTTTTAGTCCACTTGTTCCTTTTGCACACTGTGCTTGTTTTCCGGTCTTGGTTTGACATCCGGTATACCCTAAGGTTGCCTGCCGGTGGTAATAATTTATTCTCTACGACTTGCTTAAATCCCTTCTTTGCTTTGCCATTCTGTTTGTTCGTTTTTCTGTCCGTAACAACGATGTTCCGTTCCAGCCTCCAGACACACGAGTCGCATAGCAAAGGCTTAGACAACGTTTGCCCATTTACGCCGTGTATGATCTCAGTCCTGTGAAAGCCGAGTCTACAATACCGCAGTGAGGGCGGTCCAATTATGCGGTTTGAAAACCAAGTCCATTCGCGGATGATGCTCATAGAGTTTTCTACCGTTATTGTTTCCGAAGCATTCGCGGCGTGTGGTGGAAACGCCGTGTCGGCAGTGACGAAATTCGTCTATGTGTTGACCTTTGAGCATGCTTATCTTATTTCACAGATTTTGTTGGATTGACGACATTTCACGCCTGCCACACCACGCCTTTTTCGCCAGCGGTGAGTTAGGCTGGAAGCGGCAGCCTGGTGGTCAGTGCATGACTTGGGTTTGGAGTATGAAGGTACCCATATTGAAGCTTGCCTAGGTAAGACGCTCCCGGCTTCTTGGCTTGGATATGAGGGAAAATGAATACCTTTGTTTGAGAACACTGTCTGATATGGCGAAGAATGGAATTCAATGGTGCTCATGTTGCGAGCCTCTGTACGTATTGTCCTGAATTTTTCTCATTTATCCCTTCACTCTTTTTCCTTCATCTTACGCTACTTTCTTCTTCTCACGTTTGCCACTATTTGTGATGTTTGCATGTCAAGTTTAAACATAAGCATCTACACCCAGGTACATATGTACTGTGTCTATGAGTCTCGTATGGCTTTTTCTTGTAATCCCGTTAATGTCTTTAATACGAGCTACAGATCATATCAGTAAATCGTATTTTACTTCACTGCACGTGACCTGACGATATTTCAGTCTGTTTTATTGAAATATGTGGAGATCGTCTCTCCCATGTATATCGTTTTTTGTTCCGCAATTTTCAATTTTTTACTGTTTCTTTTACAGTTATGGACCGTTGCCACCTCATGGTGCTCGGCTTCGTTGAAGGTTCCTGGTAGTGCGCGACAAGCTGCTAAAGGAAAAGAGCGTTCCGCCAATGCGATAGATAATTCGGTCGGTTTACCTTGGATATCCGGATGTTGGTTTCCTTCAGAAACACAATCTTCCCACTTGAAGATAATAGTTTCTGGTCTTCGTGGTGAATTGTATTCATGGTCAGGCTCAGAACAGCAGCCCGTTCGTTTTCAGTTGGGCGCTCACACCCACTCTATGCTCATTTTTGCTATAATTCCGATTATTCGCTCTCCTGGATTCTTTGTCACGATCGGCCAGGATCGTCAGGTTCTCATTTGGCAACGAAAGGGAACTGATGGTGAATTGTCTTACGTTTATCGCATTCCTACAATCGCTGCCGGTGTTTCAGCTCTTGCTCAATCTGACCATGGTCATGGTCCCTTGGCAGTGGGCACTGCTGATGGTGCAGTCCTGCTTTGGCGACGGAACCGTCCTTTGGTGGGTCTATCGGAACCTAAACTGAAGGACAATTTTATTACATTCTGGCCTCGCGGTTTAAATGGAAGCAATGTGACTGCATTGGCATGGCATCCTTCACCTCGAAATGAGAGTTTATTAGCCTACGGTACCGAAGCTGGATGCGTAGATTTGATAGAAACTGCGAAAGTATCCAAAAATACACAAAAATCCAAATCACAACCCTATGTGTTTGGATCCACTGTTTATCGTGTCTCATGGGGTCCGTGCTTGTTTGTTGATCCACGTGAGAAAGCAGTGACAAATGGAAGTAGTTCCACAGCTTTTGTAAGCGAGGAAACCGTGGGAGAAACGACGGAAACACTTGACATTCTAGAGAAACCGGAGTCCAAGTCCTCTACATCAAACAGGTTTTCATTTTATGTGTACAGTGCGTGCAAGGGTAAAATATTTTGTCACATAGGATTCCAGCGCCCACCTCTAGATGTCACATTGTTGTTCCCTATTCCATTTGGAGTTGATGAGGAGGACTGGAAAAGTGACAAAAGAAGTGATGTGTCATTCGTTTTTCTGGACAAGGCGAGATCCATTGAGGATAAAGACACTGCGGACATTGTTTGTGAGTGCTTCACGTGTCTGGTAGCCGTTGGATTTCGTTCTGGTCAGGTAGATGTATATGGATGTGTGAAGCAAAATCATTCATCTGAAGTAGCTAAGCTCCATCCCATATGCCGAATCAAAAACCACACCAAAGGCATCAATTGTTTAGCTTGGTCACCTTTCTATTACAGGCTTGCAATCGGTTCTAATGAGTCTTTCATTACGGTTACAGACTTGTCTGATGTCCTGAGGAAGGCCGTTGATTTGGACGTTTCATGTTTTACACAATTATCTACCTGCTTGGCTCGTCTTGAAGGACATTGTAATCGGATCACTTGCCTGGATTGGTCACCACATGATCCTAACTTACTTCTGTCAGCTTCATTTGATGGAACTGCAAATGTGTGGAAGGTTACAAACGATGTGTCAAGTTCAGTGGCAAACTTTCGCGCTCATCGTCTTCGACTTTTCGCGTGTATTTGGAGTCGACAGGAACCCGATTTAGCCTTTAGTGGAGGTGAACTGTGTCATTTATTTGGATGGCGTCCATCTAGATTGTTGCATAAGGAACCCCCAAACTGCCGTCGTTATCGACCTCCTCCGATCAAACATCCTCAAAATGATTTTTCAGCTGCTGGAGACCCTTTGATTGTGAAAGCTAACTTGGATGCTTTTGACTTATCACGATCATCGGCTGCTGTTGATGACGTTTCTTCAGTGGATACAAAACAGTCGCCTGAAGTAACGGGAAATACGAAAATTCAATCCTCGGACCAACCTTTAAAACAGCCTACTGCAAAAAAGCCGTCCTCAGCATCTGAAAAACGAAAGCGGCCCTCTTTATTCCCTCACTTCCTACATAGAATCACTGTGGAGCATAGTTCTGTTGATCTGTCTTTTCATCCTCCACTAAGGCTGGGATCAAAGTTCGTACAAGTTTTGAAGGTGCTTGATTGGATCAGAAACAAAGTTTGTCTAACAGAACCAGACCACGATTTGCTATTTCTACTTCCGGAGAATAGTAAAACGCGTATTTCGCTCGTCCAGTTTCTCAACCATGAAGCTGATCATCATCTGGCCACCTATCGGTCAACTCAGCGCCCAAACGGTTTAGCTCATCTGGATGCATATTGCATAGTACAGTTGTGGTTGGGTCGTGCTCCTTTGGCCGCTAGCATGCTGTGCTCTGAGAGTCATTTGCCATTCTGGTTATTATGGGCCGTACAGTTGGCGCTATCTACGGCCCCTTCGGTATCCGGGCTTCCATTTGGCGTAGATTTACTTGACGAAAAGGTGAGTAATTCTGGTTGTTTTCCAGTTAAACGAACTTGACTGTTTTATTAGCGAGATGAAATGATTAGCAGTATAGCATTGGTGGACAGGCCGGACCTATCACCATTGGCTGGCGGCCAGTCCTGCAAAACCCCTCAATTACGATGGATCTTGGTCAAACTAAGATCAAGTCAAGCCAACTTCATTATACACCCCGTCATACACACCATTCTTCGGCAAGTGAAGGGCAATTAACTCAGTGGGCCTGAGCCATGCAATAGTAATCGCCATAGACCTCATTTTGGCTAACGGCAACAAGCAAGCACTGATTCATTTTCATAGTTAATTGAGGAATAAGATGGCTTGGCTTGTGCAAAAGTCGAGCGAAATAACGGACAACAAAACGAAAGCAATACCGGGTGTGTGTGAATAAATGGATCTAGCTGAAAATATAGAAACATTTAAAAAGATCCAACTAAACGAGCTGACTCGCATCAATTAGGATTTTTGTTGCATCGTTTTCACACGTTGTGACATGATGAATAATGAGGAACTCAACAAAACTTTTACGAGGAGTAGCATTACAATGTGATGGGCGTTTTGAGAATCTGGCGGAATACATAATATGCTTTGTTTGGAAATCAGAGCATTCGCGGTCAACAGTCACGAACTCTTCCAATCGGTCTCGACAGTGCCGGTCAACCTTTGTTCGTTTGGCGCCCTTTCAATCGGACGAATGTCCCAAGCTGTATTGTCGATGCTGGTTTTCTGTAAGTTGACTGTTAAGTATGAAGACGTTTTCAACGCTGAAAAAGTCCATCGGCCGTAAAGTACTTGAGTTCTGGCGTTAACGTCATTTTGAAGAATGCTCTTTAAATCTGACTGTGATAAAAACTGAGCGTCAGCCAGTGGCTCATCGGCCGTTGAAATTATGAATTTAGCCTACACAGTCTGACTGTTTATCGTCTTCCAGTCATCGCATATTCGTATCGTACCGCCCTTTTGTAATACCATGACTATGGGATGAACTCGTTTGGAACCATCGATTTGTTCCATCAGGTCATTCGAAACCAGTTCCCGTATAACGGTCACTGGTTCTTGTCTTGTCAGAGGAATCGGGCGTATTAGTGTTATTTGATAGACGGAATCGAATTCCTTCTCAGTAGTTTTCCTATTCCGCTGTGCACAAATCGCCACCATTCGCCAACGATTTCCTATGAAGGGAGGTTGGGCTCCGGAAACTCGTGCTATTGCTTCCCGCTGAGGGTAGAATTATGTATTAAATAAATGTGTTCTGTCAATAACGCTGGCGAGTCATCACTTGCGTTACTTGTCTGCCGCAGTTCTTGCAGTCAAGTTTACGAACCGAACATTTCTGACAGTCTGTTTCATGTTGAGTACTGCCACAACAAATTGGAGAAGCTGTAAACGGTGTGAGAAAGGAACGCTGTATTTCCGATGGTTGGGAACAGTGGTGGTGGTGTTCGTAGCTCAGGTTGATAATTTTGGTATTGGTATGTTCGTTGGGCTTGGCATTTAGGTTGCAAGCGTTTCACCACCAAACGAGATGACATCATCAGTGCGTAAGTGTTTTAGCATATAGTTTTGAGCGTGAAGTTTGGTGGAATTCGGTGGATGCCAGCTCTTATGTAGCAGAGTGAGTTGACCTACTGACCTGAATTCTGGTTGGTCGCTTTCCATTGTTTTTTACCTTTGTCCTGACCCACCATTGGTTGGTTTTGTTGCACGTGAGCTTTGACCCGATGTCCGATTGGCTATTCCTTGGAGTCCTTGAGCTGGAGTCTGATTGGCCACTCCCTGTCGCTGTCGCATTCTGACCTCGAATCAGACTGGTTGTGAATTGACTAGGTATGTCATCTCTTCGTTTTGGTAGTATCTTTCGTAATGTTGCTGTTAGCTTGTGCGCTAGGATGATACCGTGTGTTTTCAGAAGTCTTGTGGTCATTTCTGATACAGCTTTGATGTATGGCATTGTAGTTCGTTTTGTTGATGGTTCAGTTGAGATGGACTCTGTTTTTCTGTAGTCTAATGAAATCTTGCGGGTATCCGTTGTAAAGAAATACTCGGTATAAGTAGTTTTCTTCCTTTCTCCGGAGCTCTGTGATGCTGCAGTGTGTTTCAGCTTGTTTGATCAGGGTTCGAATGCAGCGCTTTTAATGGTAGACTGGGCAGTCCAGGTGGCAGTCGGCAGTTGTTAGGTCGTCATTCTTTGGGATACTCGAGTAATCACATTGTTCGACTGATGGAGTAAGGACGAGATGTAACCTGCACCAACGGTTCATGAGCATCCTGTTTCAACTAACAAATCCCGAATCTTTCTGTGAACACGTTTGTTCTACACCCTCATTCTCGGTCAAGTATAACGAGGGCACCGTTTGACGGGATTTCTGACTACATGTCAAGTGTATCGAAGTGGCGTTGCCCTTCATTGCTCAACAAATGGCGAAACAGCTTTAATTTCAGGTCTTTACTGTAACTGGTACCAATCGGTAGCAAACCTAGGTAATTCGTAAATGTAGTTTTTCACTGAGTCCAGCATCTTTCAGTTGGCTATATGGCAGCGTCACGCCAATAAGGCTCCGGAAGTGGCAGATGAAAATCCATCGGACAGGTTCGTTTGACGCGACACCCGCGTTCTGTCTCTTATTCGTGTGCAATCAACAATAAGCCTTACGAGCAATAACAATGGTAGAGAGAACGCGCGATTCAGAAGGGAATACGGTATTGTCCCACTCACAAGGGGCAGAGCCATTTGTAAGTGCTTGGACGAATGAGCCGTTGGCCTTTGACGGTGAGAGCAACCAGAACGCAGCTTGATTCTTAGCACGAGTGTGGGGCACGCAGGAGGTTCTGACGCGTATACAACGAAAGGGAAGGACGTTGTCCACGTTAATCGGGTTTGTTTCTTTGGAGCGACCTGTCTCGAGTGGGAAATTAACGCAGCTGGTCAACCACTCACAATAAGTGGACCAGTCGTCGTGAGCAAGCAAACCCCTAAGGTTCCTGCTGTTGTCGAGACGATGTTGTGGACGTCTGATTGTGCGGTCTGTACAGCGAATGAGGTGTTTGTGGTGTGTCTCGCTGCAAACGATGAGGGGCAACATCATGGTTAGGTTCTCCAAGTTACCAGTTGGGGATACCTGTTGACAGCAGATAACTCCGTTTTGTTTGGGAATGCTGGATCGAGATGTGCTTCCAAAGGCTTAGGAAAGATCACTGTTTTTCTGACCAGTCGTAAAAACTGCGTTCATAAGCGCCGAACGATCATATCACGAACATCCACGTTGTTGGGATTTGAAGTCTGAAAACTAAGCTTGTTCGAACGACATTCTAAAGTTTCGGCTTGATTATCCCTTGGGCACTCCTACATCTGTTGATGAAAGGTGTCGTCCTCTGTCATCTTCCGAACCAGACCGTCACGTTTGAGAGAGGTTCATGCGTTCAGACCATTAGGGACCTTTGTTTACTCCTCCTTAACTTACGTGCATGAGGAACGTCATTTCTTCGAGATCCATCACATTGGCTCAGGTTGTGTGTGCTATCATCCGTAGTTGTTTTGTTTTGTCGCTTAATCAGGATATGTACAGCTGTTTTACTAATGCGGTAGCAAAAAGACCATAATAAATATCGTTGCTTCCGCGATGGAAGACCCACGATAACATTTGGACTCTCACACGCTTCAACACGTGTGACGCGGATCATCTCCTTTCGGCACGTTTCAACGGAATGGATGGTGTTTCACTTCAACGTGGGTATTTCAACCATTGTGAATGAAAATCAAAGTCACAGGGGAGTTCGATCGACCATTGTTATGGTTTGGGTTCGGTTCCCATTCTAGTTTTTCGGCTCCTTGTAATTCTGGGAGCGGACATTACGGATCCACAAAAGTAGGTTCTATCATGAGTGGGATTTTCACTACCATACTTTTGGAAGTCGTCATATCCACTTTGGGTTGGATGTTTTACGAATTACTGTTGAGTAGTCTGGGATTTGGTTTATTTTCAAGTTGACCATCACTCACATTTGATTGCAGCCTTCGCATTCAGGTAGACTTCGCAGCCAGCCTCTTTCGAAAAGAAACACCGGACTCGAGTTTCGCTCTCATTGGAGCTCGTCAGTAGTGCATATGCTCGCCACGGCTGAGATTTGAAATCCGGCCATTTCAATCATGAGGCAACTGAGTGGATCTGTTTTCAATTTTAGAACCGTTTAACCACAGTGGTATACTAAACAAATCGGCTTGGTGTTGTTTCCTGAGTTGTTTCCCTTTCAGCTGCTTCGTCGTCATTCTTAGTGACATCCTTATTGCAACCTCATATGGCGGAGCAACATTGACTTTGCAGTCGCCTTGTGTACGCCTCAGAGTGATACCCGTTTGTCATCGGAGGTGATTAAGGTTGGCGGAAATCGACACAGACTCGGAGGCACGAACCTCCGTTCTGTTTCCTTTATTCCCGTCGCTGTTTTCGCAGTCTCCTAAGCACGCAGCCCGGTTAACGAATTTCTACTGCTACTATTTTTGACTACCTAGCATAAAATCGACTTAATCGCTGGAACCTTGAAAACTTGTCCTACACTTAGTAGCCGCAAGGCTTGCCTCGAAGTGCTTAGTGGGGCTGGTGGTACCGTCCACTGTGCCCATTTTGCCTGAATACTGTAAACCAGTAACACTTTATTGTCGACACTTTCAAGACCAGTCGGCTTTTAACCAGGTAGGAGATTTTGAGTACCATGGACAGCTCTTGTCTTATTCATATACGGCGAAACTGTGTAAGTTAGTAAAAGCAGACATCCTTGACATACTTCGCATATGATGTCTGCTAGAGACAGCAATCGTTCAGTTTGCGTTTGCGTCCTCGCGTACTATCGTTCCCCGCATTGTGTCGACCTTATCTCGTTTCCATTCCTAGTTAACATAACAACTTCATCCACTGGGGTTTGAATTAGTTGGTTCCTATCTCATGTAGTTTCCTCTGAGCTTGATACGTGCATGATACGAAGATTTAACCCTGATCGTTGGAGCCCACCTGAATTGGTATGCTGTTCGTAGTCATCGACCCATAAAGGGAACAATGGCCGCAATCAAATTCATTCTGGCTTTCTACTAATATGGCTTCTCACAGGAACTTTGTCACTGAGTCCTGACTTTCGTCCTGCCTGGAAAGGATCGAAAACAGACTCGAAACAGTTGTGTGCACTCTGGTGTGCAATACCCCGTTGACTGTAACCTGAGGTGATATGCGGGAGTAGAATATTTGCGGTGTATTCGCATTATTCATTGGTGTGCATCCGAATTGGAACAATTCTAAAGGTGCGCATCGATCCACCGAATAGACGTCACTTTTTTAAGCAAGATAACGCTGACTGTGGCTGGCGGTCTGCGTGACGCAGCTTCTAGGATGAAACTTTCTCCGCCTTTCTCCAGTATTTGCCTCTTCTTAACTAGTATCCAGGCTTTGAATGGTCCTCTTTTTTCAATTATCTCTGGCTGGGTCCTACGAAGAATTGGTATCGGATTTGGCGTTTAGGACAGCATGTGTCAGGGCTATCCATTTCCATCATTCTTACTCATTGTTTCATCCATAAAATAAGCTCAACTATCCAATGCCTCCAAAAGCACCAGCGTTAACCTTTGACTGAATGGGCGGCTGACAGAATCGTGTGTGTGTGTGGATGGATGACTGGTTACTCGTTAATCATTTTCAAACATCATTGATGTTGGGTTGTTTTTTTTTTTTACCTCCTGAGTACTTTGCGTCATGTACGTTTAAATTTGGAGTACGATGTTCTGGGAACCACCGACCTGTTGGTCTACCTAAGCTGTTATGTAAACATAGTTGTGTTATAATAAAAGACACGAACTGTATGATTAAAGCCAGAGGCAGTCTATGTCACCTTTGGCAATAACAGAATGTCTCCTTGAGGTTCAAAGAATATGCCAGTTAAGTGACCGCGATAACGATTTATGCTTCACAGTTGCGAAGCATCACTAGTTAGAATAGAGGATGTATGCCATGTTCAAATGTTCGCTCATCGGTATCCGTATTTAGGAACGTGCATTGGACATTATTGTCAGGTAAAGAACATAGGTATCTAAATCGAGCATCGTCGAATTGATTGTCTTTCGCATTTCCGTACATACTTTGGTCAAGCCCTTGCGGAAAAAACCAAGAATACAAACTGCTGACGAGCTCTAACATGAACGAAACTGGAGTCAGAAGAGGCTAACTAAAATGTCTGCTGGACTGCAACAGTTGCAACCACTTGCGAGTTAGGTTACATTTAGATAAACCAAAATCCATTAACAAAGATATGAAGAATGTGTGTGCTTACAAGAGTCGGTTGAGTCCGGTTGATCAGACGGTTGTCTGGGCTGTTGGACTACGCACTTAGTTTTCGATTGCGTCGCTGAGACGTGTGCTTGTTGGCGAGTTTCAGCAGTGTTGGATTCTCTGTCTTCTGATAGCATTATGACAATACAACAGTCTTTCAGATATGTGAGCTTTTAATCCTTGTTATAGTTCTCACTTGCGCAATGTTTGACTTAACAGACGATTGTCTGTGTAAAATGAAACCTGCAAACAAATCCAGTGTAGTACTGTTTGTTGATCTGATGTTCAAAAATTTTGAGGTTATAGGAGTACGAGAAAACCTAAATGGAGAGGAAATTTAGCAGTTTGGTTATCCTGAGAAGGCAAGGGGAAGTATAAAACTCAGCACGAAAATGGAATTTTGTATGAATGATGCTCACAGGGATTGAAGGAAATATCCTGTTTGGTATTTGCCGTGTTAATATCCATAAAAAGGAGAAAACAGACAACACTCGTACAACGAAACAAAGATGCAAGGCCACAAGTTATGAGTGGATCGTTAGCGAGGTATGTCGCTCTGCGCTGATCTTTACCTAGATATGATCTTTGCCATAAACCCGAATCACAAGCACGTGAACAGAATTGCAAGGTAAAACAGCTTTGAACATTATTGCTTCTCGTTCCTTTTTGTTCTTTCTAGTCGATAAACTATGGGATTTTGTTGCTCTACCCTAGTTTGTTTCCGTATACGTTGTGGGATTCACTGACCACTTCGACTTTCCTTGTAACTTAGGTCAAGGAGATGGGATTGAATAATCCGGATATCCTGGTCGCGGCTACCCTACTGGTGTGCGGTGGTCGATCACGCGAAGCTGTTGATTATCTACTCAGTCATGATCGTGCGAAGGAAGCACTCATCCTCGCTCGAATTCGTTTACGCCCAACTGATGCTGAGGCGATTGTCCGGAAGTGTCTTGACCGGATTATGGAACGTCGTCTGGCCGGTGAGATCGCCTTTATCGGTTCGATTAGAGCCCTAGGAGAGGGAAAGTGGAGTGAGGCACATACACTGATCAGACAATCTTCAATTACTTCGGCTTCACGTCCTGGAACGGAAGTTGAGTTGTTGGCTTCTAGTTGGGTGGAACTGTCTATTCTTCTGGGTTCCGCAGACAGTGTGGCTGTGACAAACGCGTATGTGCGGTTGGCGTGCAGTTGTCTAGTCGTCGGCTTCAATTTGCTGTCGGAGCAACGCTTGCCTTACTTTGACAAGTGGTCTACAGTTTTTTCACCCATTTCAGACGAATGCGGTGTTACTTGCTTTGTGTTTTTGATAAGAATTGGTGAATATTTTTCTGCGATCATTGAAGGTTCAGTAAACTTCGCGTCCCGAGACGAATGGCTAAGGTCTGATACGGATATTCGGTTAATGCTCCGCGCTTTGAGGGACTCCGCGCGTGATCGACAACCGTCTGGTCCGTGGGCTGTTTGTGTCGTTCATGCAGTATTGGACTTTGCCATTTGTCATTTGGTTTTCACTGACTCCGGTGATGAAAAGCAGTCAACTGATGATTATAATCGATTCGGGACAAGCTTACGTCGTTGTATGAGCATTAATTCCAAGGACACCTTGCAGCTTATTGGTGGTTTGTTATTAAACGCCAGTTGTGTGGCTAATAAAAACTTGCGTCTTATTGATCAGCTTTCGACAGAAATGTCTTCAGTTGCGGACACTCCATCGGAGCCGGTTTCAATCGCTTAACTGAAGTGTATCAACTTCTATCAATCTGTTCATCAGGTCATCCCCTTTTGATACTAATGCATTTGGCTATCCTTCAAATTGGCGCGGTCTATTTTGTGTAAATACACTTTTTCTTCGTGTCCTGTCCACTTCTGACGATCCTCTTATATGCGTGTTTGTTTTATCCCGTTGATTCCTAGACCCAATCGTATGCAAATAGTTTAGTGGCTACTCAACTGATTGTCATCTTTGCCAGTGCGTGGGAAGCCTGTGCTCTTTTACGGACAACGCCTGTTACACTTATGTATTTGTGTATGTTCGAATAAGATCGCTGCGTAACCATGTTGTGATACGGTACGTGTTTAGCAAAGGAGCTACAGAGATGGAAAAGGTATTCTTATTTGGAGAGTCGACCGCTAATTTGCGGTTTTGCTGGCTGTCAACCAGGTGTTAATGAAGACGGGTGGTTAAAGCTAATCCACTGATCTGCCGCTTCCCGAGGCGGTTGAAGTGATGAACTGAACAGTTTCACTAGAGGTAGATGATGAAAACAACGTCCTTATCTATGGTCTTTCTTGAGTTGCGTACCTTGAATACAAAATAGCCTTGGAACTCGGGCTCCCCGGTCTTGACCTTCTTCAGGTTTTTCAGAGATGAGGTAATAATTGATTGCGTTGTGAACTGGTTACACTCCGTCATGCTGTACTCATCAATTATTTCTGTCATGCGAGTAACTGAACGGGTCAATTTTTTCTTTCCTGTTTTCAGCTTACTCACGAGTCTCTTAATGTAACTACTCCTTAATTCTACGGAACGAAATACTGATTGGCTTCTGGTCTGATTGCAAATTCAGTAGTTATATTGCTACCCATATAGACTGTCGAACAGCTGTGGTGATTTCTGAGTCCACAAGCGACTTTTGCTTCATTTTCCTACAGTTTTTATGAGATTATCGCTATTTCCTGAGAGTTCCGATGGACTGTATCAGTTGATAGCTTTTTGTGCTCATCATGTATACAGAGTGACTGTAACCGTAAATACGTTCCTAGCTGTCACCGCGGTCAATCGTTACGGTAATCATCGGGAGTAGTGAATCAGTGGTTGACATGGTTGCTCGATCGCACTACAAACTTGAAAATCACTAAGTTAGTGCTGAATGGTGGAGGAGTAAGGAGACATAATGCCCAAAACTTCCATATCTGAATTCAAACAGTCTAAATGAAAGTCGTGTTGAGGGGTCGTCCTCCATTTTCCTGGTGTAAATGCATTTCGAAAAACTGACTCTTACAGCCCTCCAATGAAAATTCCATTTCCTACCACAGCCACCATCCATTCATATTGCTGTGACAGCTAATCAGACTCACGACTAGATGTATTTGTGTGTGAAGAGAGGAGAAAAATGAGTTAGAATGGAAGACTTCCTTTTAGGCTGGGCAGCTTTATCTCGTAACCACCGAAGTCGGGGTTTTTTAACAGCTCTAGCGGTGTGTTTCACACAGCCATGCAACTGCCAACTTTTTTAGGCAATCGCTTTTTCGTTTTACAGCGGAAAACTGATAGGTTTTTTGTGGAGCACGTTTTTATCGGGGAGTCGCCCTTCTGTATCAGCCGCATTTTTGTGAGCTGTTTTCCTCTCATCTGCGTTCAAATCTTTCAGTAACAATATCATCATTTGTTGAATTTTTGCCGTGACTCAGTGCTTTTTGCTAACTTGCCCATGCTTTGAACTGGGGGACCGGGCAGCGCTTCGTTCATTGCTAGTTACCTGTCACGTGTTAGACAATCTTTGTTCCGTTGTGCATGTCACAAGTCTCTGTTGTTACTATTTATGGATACTCGTATTCAGTCTTTATTTCGAATCGTTACAGACTGTCTAACACATGCCTTCCCCACATTCTCGTCGGACTCGGTTATCCTATTCCACTGAGTTAGAAAAAGCCAAACAGCAAGCTGCTTTAGTACAAACCCCAATTGAACGAGTGCAAGAAACTCTGATATCCAGTTCCCAATCGTCTGTTTCCCGATACTGGACTAGTAGTAATACTATGGACAATATCAGAATGACTTCTTTCGGGTGCGTTCGACTTAGATTTTTTACTCATTTCTCCTTGTAGTTTGATGCGTAAATAGGCTTAGGTGAAGGCAACAGTTAATGCCCGTTTGAGCTTTGCTCTGTAAAAATTTCACTCTCACGTTCATTTATATTTGAATTGTTTGATGCACTGAGTTCTCTATTTTCATGGAAATTTAATTTACAGTTCCTTGATTTTTAGTGACGTCGATTATGTGCTGAACCCCGGCAACTTGCGTAAAACCTGTATTTTTTACATATGAACTTCCTATGAGCTGGTTTTTTCATGACATGTGGGCCGGATCAATTGAAGTGGATGAATGGCCTAGTATTCAACGTTTCTGAGATCTTGTATAAGATTATCTAAATCAATCTAATAGGCGATGGTACTAAATTGCTGGATTGTTTCTTGATTGTATTATAAATTGGTATACAATTGCAGTTCACTTACGACAGATATGTCATGGCATGCATAGTGACTCGATATAGTAAATGTTCTTGTGGGCTTGTGTGGGATCATCAAATATTACGTGGGCAAACTTCGTGTTGTTTTTGGTGTCATTTACTTGTGTGTAACTACACTTCTGCAGTACTGGCTTGTACCTGGAATTGATTAGTCTTCTTCGGAGGAAGTCTCGCGGGCAACTTAGCAAAAGAAGACTGCCGTTCTCTACAAGTGCGATCTGTGGCAATTCCTATTCCATGGGATGTAACTGTTACCAGCCACCGGCGTGTAATTTGTGACGAATACTGCCAGTCATAGTTTCAGCAAGTGTTAGTTTTGAAACTTTCGTGGTTCTGGCTTCACTGACCCGACCTGATTCTTCAGTGCATGCTTCATATTAATGTCATAGTTGTCCATAGGTAAGTGATATCTATTTTGAGCGTTTCGGTGTAGTGCAGTCACCAGGCGTAGTATCGTATGATCTTATGAACATGGGTGACCGTGGGCAATTTGCTACAATCGACAAAATTGTGAAAATGGAAATAGGTGAAATAGTGATCAATAGCCATTTGCGATATTAATCTATGTTCGGTTCTTAAAATTATTAATTTCAACTTCCTGGACTATCTGATCTGGAGCTTTATGAACCAGAGTAGTGAGAGCCTATGTGGCTAAAATATGGTTACCCCTGATACCCTATTGTTTAGGCGTACTATTAGTGCAAAACCAACTTTTAAAGATATGTAAGCCATCTTCCTTATCACGTAATGGACTTTGATGAAAAAGAACATGACAGTCAAGGTAGAATCATATAGATGGAGTGGTTCTTCGAAAAACCTACATTTTGTCGTTCTCATGGGTCAGATTGTCAGTTATTGTGGATTGCATATCACTCACTATTAGCCTTTGAGCGTTCGCGTGTGGTAATTCACTGGCGCTTAATATGAGATCAATGTCACGGGGGCCAACACGGTTTCCTCATGGAAGCCTAATTGGGATTCACCTTCCTTCCATGAAAGTTAGACACCACTTACGAGCTCTAATAAGAACGAAACTGAAGGGTAGTTCTTTTCGAAAGCTGTGATCAGTTGTGAATAGTGTTCAGTTCACGTCAGCCAAAACTCCCCTACTACTTGCCGGTTTTAGTTATTTAGAAGAGACACAGTTGCGAAAAATTTGAACTTCAGCTGAATTCGAACCACTGTCAGGAACAGTGTACCCAGACCAAGTGGGCTACGGAATCCTGCTTGAGCAGTCTATCTTCCAGATCACTTGGTCGATTCCATACGACAGTTGGTTGGGTGGGTAACCAAGTCCAATTGTGAAATTCCTGAGCTCCCGGCATTAGATCTGCCAAACTAACATGTTTTAACTATATTCATAATTATATTCAACGAACAAAACCAGTTCCGTCTGTGAATCTTTGGGTAGCGCATATCTTTTACTCGAAGACGACTTAATGTCTGCGACAATGACCTCAGCTAAAGTCCCGTAGTTATATCCTTACTGCTCCAAGCGCTGTTGTTCATACTCTCTTCTGCGACGTTGAAACACTCATCAGTGCATGACTATGGAATTCTTATCTTCACTGTGCGAAAACCTGGATCAGCAGTTGCTATTATGGGGAGTTGTGTCCTGACCTACTCAGTGATATTGACATGATAGTCAGGCTTACACTACGCGTTGGTCCGAATGACTTCGGCTGTACTGGGTACAATTATATCAGACGAAATGCATGTATTTCTTTGTTGGGTTGTTGATCGACTAGGAGTGCTTGGGTAGTAAGGATTGATCCCATGAACACACGTCCACTTTCATCGTCGTGAAGAAAAATTACGGGAATTATACGTAAGTGCTGTCAAACTTCGGTGACCAGTGGTTTAACCACAACCACCGATGTGCAGTCCTGCTTTAGGCTTGAACCATGCGGTACCAAGCGAATTATGTTGTCAACCTACCTGTGAATCCCCAAGACGACCCCATCGCCTGTTGTTCTCCATATATCCTGTTAGTTCAAGGATGTGGAACTCTCTTCCACAACTTAAGTGACCGAAAACTATCAAAGGTTATAGCTTTGCAAACAATGACGTTCCACTTTCATCAATTTCTGTTTCTATTCTGGCCACCAATATTCCCTTTTCTTCAATGCTCGTAGACTTTTGTCTGTTAATCATTTCCTACTATCAAAACTTCATGTATCCGTACGCCTTCAGGTTATTAAGTAAACTACTCTCCCGGGCACCCTCAAATCGAGTTTGAGAAATGTGCTGTTGGAACGTTGGTTTACGTTTCCGACATTGTTCCGCACTTCAGTTCATCTTTAGATGACTGAACCCAAACGGTTCCTCTTCGTGGTCTCTGGTGGTGCTAAAACTGAATCTTGCGATCAAGTCTTATAGAGGATTACATTGAGTTGCAAATCAGAACTGTGCTTGCTAACTCAGCCCCCAATAAATGAGCTCTTTTACGTTATCAGGCTTGGGATATCGTTTAGGTGCTGTGAACGCAAATCCGAAGAACGTTTTAGCAATAAAACCGACGGTTGTTTAGGTGGTGCTACAAACACGTTCTATCGTCAACAGGACTGATTTTCTGTTACATCCATACTTCTCTTAAGCAGGCATCATTTGACTGTAACGTTTTCATTTCAGTAGAGGCTTGAACAAGGACCACTTGGTCGAACAGTCGAAAAAATGAACGGGCGTTTTTCTCCAGGAATAGATGATTTCTGTCTTCTCTGATTTATGGTTGTGTTGGCTGTCGGTTTGGCGTTGGTAAGACCATTTGTGAAATTCACTTACAACTAAACAACCGTCTCATGTGACCGTTTGTGATACTATGTTGTCAAGCCCGGTATCCAATGGTTGTTTATATGCAGGCAAGACCGAAAGATCCCCACGCTCCTATTCATGGTTAGACTGTAAACTGTTGATCTCCAAGGTTGCCCACTACGTTGTATCAGATCGGCATGGTCAGCGCGTACAAGACGAGAATAGCGCAATGTGGCCACATTTTGTGTTTGAACTGCTTGGCTGATGCTTAACCGCATATCCCCAACACGGTCTTCTGTCATCGTATGGAGCGAACTGAATTTATGCGCGCCTGTCCGCGTCTTTCGGCTCCACATAACATTACACAGCGCCTCATCGCCCAATCCATTCTTGACTTTCTGTACCTCTTCGACAGCAAACAAGCGTGTACGAAGTGCTTGAACAGTATCCTCGTGCCTCTTGGATATTGTTGCAGTGCGCTTGCGGTCACCGAAAGTTCATCCGAGGTACACTCAGAAGCGACTTACCTTCATTTTATTGTCATCTGGGGGCACCGGTAACGTCTGCCAGCAGTAATTTGGGGTCATCCAGTCCCAATGGGACGTTTTGAACGGTCGTGCTTCACGCATTTTGCTTTCGAGAGTACCGTCGGTACTGTCAGACTTTGTGGAGTTCTTACGTCGGTGAACATAACAAGAACTGTACAGAGGTTCAATCCTCTGCGTTGCGAGTCATTTATGATTTTACAAAGCATCGGGACATAGATGGTATCTATGTGATGGTCGGAAGTGTCTGAAAACACTCGGCCGGTTATGTGGTTTTTGCCACTCATTGTGTGCCCGATAAACGCAAAACTGACCCGAAAATGGGTCACTTTTAAAGTTCAACATCTGCTGTCCATGTGGCAAGATGTATGGCCGAGGTTTACTGTGTACGCATGCCTAGTGATTAGGTGTAACCAGTCTTGTGTTGTGGCTGACTTTTGATCACTGAACACTTACTGTTTATGCCACTATACTTTGTAAAACCACATTGTTTTTGGTCATCTTTACCACTGCCCAAGGTTGCATGTGCATTGAACCGCGGCCATACTTTGACCTAGGTGTTTGGTTTGATCTGATCACATCGATCTGCTACTTCATTGGGTGCAACTCCGGCGATCGATCGTGTACACTCTTTATCCTCGTTGTCTATTTGGCCTGTGGACACCAGCGAGGAGATCTTTCGGTCTTGCGTGTATATTACCGATGGGTGATTTGGCAGTTTGAGGGAGCTCCAGTTGGTAGGTTCTATATAGAATAAGGAGACGAGCGAATGACTGAGTCCAAATATGACATTTTCTTGTTCCTGACATGACTCCATAGCTCGGCTAGTAGAGCAGCTTTTCGCGTTTGAATCTGGTGTTTCTTTGTTTGCATAGCTAATCGTGTTGATCATTTTAGAACGATGTACATTTGCAACTGATGCAACCATTGCGCTTTTTCTTTATCAGATTTGAACGGACAGATTATACATACGGAGACAGGTGAGTATTTTGATCGTGTGTTTATTCACTTTTCCCCCAATTTTTCTGCCTTCTGCTGTTAATTCTCATTAGTACCACCAATTTTCGAGTCATCAAGTTAGCGTTTCTAAAAAGTTAGTAAGCATGATCTGTGTAATAGCGCCACCTCTTCAATGTGGTACCGGTTCACGAGTGAACACGCTATCAAGGCGTAAGAATTGACAGAGCGTTTGCATTTCGTAACACCACTGGGGTATACCTTTTATGTGAAACACAAGCGTGTCCAATAGAAATGTCACTTGCAAGGTGACGCGTCGGACAGGTATTATTATCTTATATGGAGTGAATAGCTTTCACCCGCGGGAACGCTGCTCATACACTGCACAAATGGACCGGTTAAATGACCGCACCCCTCACAGCGGCAAGCAACAACTACCGTATCAAACCATGTGGGTTAACGGAATGAGTGTTCATCCAGTGTGGGTTATGAGCTTGGATGACTTGTTCGTTCGTCGTCACCTCCTCCGGGCAAGTCACTGAATCATCCTATGAAGAGCATCTTTCTGCAGTGCTCTTGAACAATTAGTCGCACAAACATACACCTTTGAAGCGTAACTGTGAAAACATACCGCTAAGAGTGCTGTGCGTAAGTCACCTAAATTGGGCTCAATTTGTGTTCGATTAACTTATATGGGAGACTGCACAATTTACATTTTGTGCAAACGTATGCCTTATGCATTACAGTTTACGGTCTAATATACGTTTTAAACATGCGCAGTTGGAGACTACCATGTGCGTTTAATTTTCTGATAACACCATCCTGCCTTATGCCGCCAAACTTCGGCAGCAACCCGCTACGTGATGGCGCCAGCCTCACACAACTCAATGATACCCGTCCTTGTTTCACTTAACCGACCTTAGTGCAAAACCCGAGTGCACCACACAAGGCGGCCAATCGATGATAGCCACCCAAACACACCGGTTACACAGTTTTTCATCATATCAGCACCCCTATACCTTACGGACCGGCTGGCTTGCTGACGCATACTTTACAGCGGTGGGTAATGCGCACCGCTATGACGTGCGATCACCCGACCAGTGTATTCCCGTTTTTATCTATCATTGGCTGGGTAAGAGCCAATACGTCGATTAAGTTGGTATGCAGCGTGGTAGCTCATTGCTGCTCTCTCAACCAACTGTTACTATGACTTGGTCGCGTCGCTAAATGACAGTGAAGGTAAAGTGAGCCCGTTTCATCTCAAAAAAGTACGGTGCCAGTAGGTAGCTGATTTCCGATTTGCTTTATCGCAAAGCGTACTTTCCTACTAGTGAGGAGATAAGCAGCATCTCTTGAAAATATCAGTGTACTGTTACCGTACGCTCTGCTATTAACAACGTCGTCTGACGGGGGGTTCTGAAGTGTTAAACTCTAATTTTCTCATCTTGGACTCAGTATATTGAAAGAAAAGCCGCAACAGAGCTGCGGATGAATGAGTTTCGAGCATCAAGTAGGTTTCTGCAGCAGTTCAAACGTAGACGTAACATTTATAAGTTAAAGTTGATTGATGAGAGGGCTGGAGTGCACATTGTAAGTGCGGTAAAATTGGTCTTGTGTACTACAGTTTGTATTTACGTATACTACCCGGGATATCTTCAACGCGCTATTACCAGCAGCAGTGCAAGACCACGTTATCGCTCGTCCGATACACTTTGGAACTGCCTTCCTCTCTGACGCGTCACAAGTATGTCAGCCTACAGTAATCGTATGCTCGTTGTGGGTGCAGAGTGCGGCTGTTTCGCGCGTTCTCCACTTCAAGTTGTGTCACACGTGAAATTCTGCTGTTTCCTCCTCTTAATCCATGCAGCAGGTAGTGTTCTGGAAGGAGCATTCGGAGGTTCCGAGGATCTTGGAGTAGAACTCCTACTAGGTATTACGTTAACTGATATTACCTATACGGACCACATTGCTTTACGTAGTCCTCTGCAGCAAACATGCAGATCATGTTGAATCGGTTAAATAGGATGACTGATCTTTGTGGTATGCATTTTGCACTTCTAAAGTGCAAAGTATGGTTACGACATTGTTATGACGGTAACAATAATTGAACGCTGACGCATGAAACCGTTGGGTAATCAAGTGAGTGCTGATTGTCGGCATGGACGATAGTTCGAACCAGATAACACTAGCACCATCCGGTGTGCGCTGTTTGGCTGGATGTCAGAAGTCTATGGTTAGAATGCAGTACTGAAAACGTAATCTAACAGCGTGTAAACCAGTAGCCTCATGTTGCAACCACTTGGGAGCCCATAAAAAATTCTTGTCATCCTTGAAGCATAACCACTTCACTGCCACAAAGGTGTACGACTAGGATGTGTTGGACTTTTTCGAGACCCTTGGGATAGTGGCTAGCCCCATTCACATACAGGCTGCGTCGTGCTGAGAAACATGTCCTTCCATACCTTGACATCTCAAGCGAGATTGTGGCCACTCGATCAAGGAATTTTATCACCTCTAACGGTGGTACGCTAGATACAAACGCACCAACAAAGTTTCTTGTTAACAACCTAAGTGTCTTAGACGCGCAATCGAGCCGTCTGCAGTTGTGCAATATGTTGTACACTGTGAGCCTTCTGTTTACGCTGGAGTGAGTATTTAAGTTGACGAGGATGCAACAATGGCTGCTCAGTTTAGAATTCTGTGCTCCAGTCGAATGACCTCATTACACCATAAGTGTTCATGCACATCGATGGAGATACGTGTACTATTAAAAAGAAGGTTCCAAGTTACTGGGAAGCTGCTGTCATGTATGAACTCGGTAGTTCAGTCGACACCGGAAAATAGGGCATTGGAAAGACAGGATTCACTTGTCATTTGTGTCATCACTGCAAATCATGCAGTGTGTTGTAAAGAAAATTTTCCATACGTAGTTTCGTATATGCGATGATAATATGCTCTGCGGAGCACATTGCTGAAGTGCCGTGAACCGTACAAATGGAAAACAAAGCATGCATCCAAAGACAGCCTCACCATCAATATCGTTATATATAGACAGCAATACATCAGTGATTCTCACTGATGCATAACAGCAACACAACCATGAAGAAAAAAGCTAACTGTACGGAAAGAGAAAAAAGTAGGGGGCGGGGAGGGAACTGACTAATAAAAACAGCTCAGTCTATATTCAAACATTCAACATCAAGGTGTCTACACTTCACAAACTAAAAACCGACATATAACTGAAAGTGGGGCATCAGCAGCATGACAGCTTCCATACGGCTTTCACTGTCCGGCGTCATTAAGTGTGCCACGTCGCAGACAACTCGGCCAAACAACAACAACAACATTCACGCCACTGAGCCTGATTAGCTCCCATCTCACCTGGCATTTACAGCCACCGACTCTGAGTCGCGTGGGCCCCAGCCCAAGGGACGTACCCTTTCGTGAGCAATTTCGTTTCTCTACGCCAGGTCATCATCCGTCCACCTCGCACCTTGCACCAGTCGGCCGTGGCGTCGGCGAAGAGTGATCGATGTGGTAGACGACTAGTTGGCATCTTTTGTACATGGCCTAGCTATATGCGTTTGTTTAGGCGTAAAGATAGAACAAAAGAACTCGCGTGGAAGTCACAACCAAACACTCGTTCCATAATCTTTTCAATGTTTAACCGTTGATGCCACTCGATGCGGGCTATCGAACGTAGACGCCTGCCGTCAAACACTTGATTACTGTTTTCCACCATGAGTGGCCAAGTTTCGATGCCCTAAAGTAATACAATCCTCAATGTTGTCTGATACACGTTACCCCTGGACTTCACAGAGATATTTCTTTGTCGCCAGAGGTGCCTCAGATTAACGAACGCCGCCCTAGCCTTTGAGGCAGGCATCGCTACTTCATTCCCTACACCGCCGCAGCCACCGTTGATGCAGCTTTTCAGGTACACAAACCTGTCAACAACTTCTATGCCTTCATTATCTAACATCTATGTAGTCGCAGCAATCGTCCAGAACAACTTTGCATTTTAAGGCTGCAAAGCGCACTCCGAAGTACTTAACAGAGTGCGAAATATCGTCTAGCATTCTTTATGCTCCTAGAAAGTTGTCAAACAGCAACCCAACGTCGTCACCGTAATCAAAATCAATCTACGGCCAGGTAGGAGGTCCACACGGTCATCTTATGAGCACCGAAGACAGTCCTCCATTAGTTCACATGTGACGGAATTGAACTGAAATGTTGAAATTGGACAGCCTTGATGCACGTCACTGCTGGTACTGAAACTGTCAGACGGTTCACCGTAAACCCTAATCTGAGTTGAATTATGGGAATAAAGCGCCGCTAGTATGTTCACACGCTTGGGGTCGGTCCACCCCTGCTTTTAGGGGACTCTGAAAGTGTAGATAGATCCACCTAATGGAGCGGACTTTTGTATTTGAAAATGCAGTAATTGTTGGCAGGCGTTACACGACGCTGCTCCAGAATTTGAGGAAGAGTGAAGATATGAATTTTGCATCTCCACCCATGGTGAAACCCTACTTGTTCCTCCCTAGTGTTTACCTTCTTGACTGCGGTGAGTCGACGTGGTACAATGGGTGCGAGAACCTTCCTAATGACGGGGTTCAAACTAATTTCCCTGTGGTTATCGTAAAGGTCCCTGATACCTTTGTTGAATATGGGCATTATTACTGACTGACTCTCCGTTGTCCACACAAGTTGAAACAACCGAGTCAAAGCCTTTACTAATGTGTCCTCACATCCTTTGAAGGATGGTGACACGAGATCATCTCAGCCGGCGGTCCTATTACGTGTGAGGGCCGAGATGCAATTACAGACCTCAGTTTTAGTGGGTGGTTCTAAAGCTACTGCTCAGTGTGCAACATCACAAGTTGGTGGTGGTAGCACAGTAGAAGTGGGAGGCCAGATAAGTTGACCCTCCAGGTGTTCCACCCTCCGCTCTTACTTTCTGGGCTTGTTTTTGACCAGTGTGCCGTCTGTCTCGTTTGTGGCTTGATTGAAAGATGGTCACGTAGGACCAGTAGGACAGATAAGTTTGAAGAGTGTGCCGATGTTCCGTGAAGCAGAAGCGGTTTCCAATTCCTTAGCTTTCTCTGTTAACCGTGCCTCTCGATCAGCTTTCAGGCTGCTTTTTAGCTTTTTACGGATATCTCTTTTAGACTTGTTATGTGAACTATTAGGGTGGATGTTCCATCTGGCGTCTGACAACTTCAGAGATTTTCGCTGGATCCAGCATTAGTTTAACCCACGAACCCTCGTGCCGCATGTTACAGTAACTTCTTTATAAGTGACCTATGAGATCTCGGTACAATAGCTATTAGCATCCTCGAAGTGAGAACTGTTAAGCCCGCCTTCTAGGCAAGTTGGATACCTTCGCTTCAACGGTATCATGGTCACCTTGCCAACAGCCGGCAGTTGGAGGCGGTAGAGCCGTTACCCAGTAAAAGTAAGAACGAAACCGGAACGTCCCAACACATGGTCTGAATCCAAGGGTGTGCTTCAGTAAGAATGACAGTCCCGAATAGATCCACGCCAGCTGTAACTAACATCTATTTGGTCTATCTGAGTTCAGGCCAGATTTGGAGAAGGAGGCTTTCAAGTGCAACAACGACACGCACGATGTCTAAAACCAGTGTTGGCTAAATATATCTCGTGCTCAGCGCACAGCCGCAAGAGTCGTCCACCATTATTCGAACAATGTGATACCATTCTAAATCTGCCACCTAAACCAGACTCGATCTCACCAACTCGGCTGGTCTGGGCGTTCATATCTACGCCGGAACGACCATAGCAGAAACATGTGTCGATCGAACGAGAGAGGCCAGATCCGAATAAGAGTTGACCTTGACGCCGGCGTCATTACAGTCGTTTAGAGCATAAGCGCACCCAATGGAAAGATTTTTGAATGTTATGCGTCGAGAGTCGGCTTTAGTAGAAACTATCAAGCGCATGGCACAAACTCTACTGTTGACGGGAATCCAATCTACCAGTGCGACTGCGGCCGTCGTACTGAGGGCCGTATCTACTCCAGTCTGACAGGTAGTGGCGACTGTGGAGTCACCTGAAGTGTATAACCAGTATCGGATAGACAGCGTGGTTGCTGTCAGTTCTAGACGTTGACTACTGTCCTGGATCGTATTCTCTGAAATGCAATAAACGTCGACCTTCAAAGAGTGCAACGTACACATGAGAGCGATCTGTTGAGCTAACTACTTCGGATGGGGAGCATTGAAAGTACTTGTTACATCACATTCCAATTGTGAACGAGAGCCGTGGGAGGTCTAAGGTTGGATGGGATTTGTTGGAACAGTGTTATTATGGTTAGCCATATCGGTTGTGGGACCTGCGGTGTAATCTCTGAGAACGTGAGTCGATATGGACCTGAGGGGTAAATTCGATAGGGCAGTGGGGTGGGGTTGTTGAGCAGTGACATTTTTCCTCCACCCTTCTGTCTACAGCAGGTAGCACGACTCAGTTTAAGTTGGGAGACGGTTGATGGGTTATGAAATTATTGGTGTCACGAGTATTCATGTTTGAATGTGGGTTGCCTGTGATGATCGGTGGCATTTGCACTTCATCCATTTACGCAACTTTTTATCTCCGTTTACGATCTCTTATATCTCTTTAATTTTGCCTTTTTGGGTTGGTTTTTTTGTGATATCAGTCTTGAGTACTGTGCTCTTCTTCACAAATCAGTTGCTTGTTCGCTAATTGTGCTTATCTGTATGCTGAATGCTCGGGTTAGAGGTTTCCTCTCCTGACCCATCGTTAACCCTCTTTTTCTCTATCTTGGGATCACTTCCACAACTGTATTTGCCGCTTATATATTGCAACCCATAACACTAATGACTTAGCCGGAACTTTTAAGAATAGGCAACCTTGAACCCAACAAATTTCCATTTGGTTAACAGTCTTGTTACGGTTGTGGTATCGCAAACTTTTTCCATCAGACCTCTTTTAATTTGCAATGGTCGTTTCACGTTCTGTGCCGATTGGTTGGGAGTGGCGTGTGCTTGTTTTCTGACTGTCCGGTATTGCACCACTCATTCTTGTTGGTGATTACTCATGGTATTCCTTGCTTGTACACATTGTTTCACACTCCGCATCTAAACGGTCAGCAGTAGTACGTGACATCTCTTTGCGTTACATCTTTGTCTCTCTCTAATACGCTAATATTGCGCTTGTTAATTTTGTATGAAAGCGCGTTGACGAATCAAATCCCTCTAGAAGGTGTTGGCTTCTAATTCCGTCCCTAGAATCTGGCATTCGGATAGTTCGGATCTGAGAACAAATTCAGTGGTAACGTTGTTCACATATATTCGGCGAGTTTACGGTACACATGTGACGCACATCTTGTACGAAGACACACCAGTGTCGTAGTACAGGGTATAGATTGCGATCCAGCATTGAGGCTGTCGTATTACCGCCAGAAGGTTGCACTCAGTGTTCTTTCGCTTCCGTTTTGTTAATCGATTGACTTGTCATTGTGTCTCCGACGTATGGTGTTACAATCAGAACGTTTCCTTACCGATTACTGACTTTAATTTTGTGAAGCATCGGTATCGTTGCACATGATTGAAATTCAACCAAGTCTGCTTGTTTCCGTAATCTGGTTGGGGTCACCTATCAAGTAATGTTCAGTCGGTATGGTCGCTATCCTCCGTTTTTCTTGGATAAAATCGAGTACCAATAACCTGATTACCTCACTCGTTTCCAAGCAGACTTTACCAAGCGAGTAATTCTACCTTGTGTGAGTACGCCTCCAGCATGTGGCGCCTATTTATTCTGAATCAGCTTCGGTTTATCAGATCTCATCTGTTTGCACCATCACTTGAACGTATGTTATTGTTTTCTTGGCTTAACGATAGGGATAATAGGACTGTGTTTCACAAGCGCAACTGTCGTATTTTCAACCGAGGCACTTTCAGGTTTTGATGGTGCTGGGAACAACTAGCTTCAGGTACGAGGTGGACTACTGACAAATTGGCATGATGAAAAAGGTTGTCTGTTTTCCATTGTTGTTACTGCTCCTCACTTGTGTATTTCCTCACCACATCTAAGAGTTGAACATCACTCCATCATTGTTGTCTAATGACATAACCACTTCAACCAAGAAACGTGCTAACTGGGTTAATAATCGACGCATCATCCCATGAAGTGACCGTATTAATAGCAGTTCCAGGGAGTTCACGTTAAACACGATCGAATGTATGCACCTCTATATGATTCCCTTTCTTCTGTCATCTACTGTTGGAAATTACACCGAGCTAAGACACACCGATGCGACCATACTTTGTAAACGATCTTTGGTGCTTGACAGATGCATTATTCCCTTTCATTATTTGTTTATGATTAATCTTGTGTTGCTGAGCGCACCATTAAGGATTCTTTTTAATAAATGCTATATGTCTGTTTGCCTTTTCATGTACTGCATCAACGAGTAGCTCGTGTATGCTTATTTTATAGCGGGAGTTACAAAAGTGACCGGATCGAGAACTCATGGAAGTCTCCGAACATGTCACGCTTGCCACTTCGTCGACAGTTCGGTAGGTCTTGTGTTCCCAACTATTATACTTTTCTGACTAGTGACCATCGCTAGTCCGTGTCGATTCGAAAATCATCACTTTCGTCTAGTTTTATTTTGGTTGCAGGTGTGACCATTGAGAAAGTCAACAGAAACCCGCCTCTAATAACGCAGTTTTTGTGTGATAGAAACCAACTTAGCACACTATCTATTCTTTACTTTTGTGTCTTTTTGGATGGACAGGAACTACTCCATACACATACCTTCAATAAGTGACATTATCTATCTGGGTGACTGATTGTCTGTCAATTTTCCAGCCCGACCTATCCTCACTTGACGGGTAACTTACTGTTCAAAAAGCGTCGTCCTAATTGCCTTGCCCATTTATAGTCACTGTGTCACTTTCCTTATTTTTGGTCCACTCGGTGCTTTGCAATTGCATGAGCTCCAAATACTTCCTCATTGAAGTTGCTCACTGTCTCCATCCTCGTCTAGTTTACTCGTTGATGATAACAATTGCAGCTGACTTTCTCCTCGGTCACTCGTCCTCTTATCTCTCTTCTTTTTCGATTGCCTGTGATTTTTCAGTGAAGTAATACAGTGGAGCATGTAGAATTCAAATTTTGAATGAGACAGATATTGTGTTAGAAAAATTAGGGCAGTAATGACGTTGAAAAATTGGGGAAGACATCCAAGTCTTACTCTAAATTTCCAAGAAAGTGAAAATGGTATGAAATTTCTCAGAGTATGCTCACTTATTCTTTATAGGACTGTCAATGAGCAATGGTTGCATCATGATGTGGACAATATTTAATGTTCCCGTCATGTACGACTTATCGTCATCATCGACTAGAATAGATTGGTGGTTAGCATCCGTGCTTAGTTGCCAAAGAACCATGAAAAACAATCCTAGTTTAGGAGTAACAGAGAGGCGAGGAGTGAAACTTAATTTACAAAGATCTCTCATCCAATTCTAAACATTCAACATCACAACCATCTCAGGCATACAGACAAGTTAGTTGCAGCTGTAGTTGCCTGAACGCATACGTTACGTGCATGTTGCGAAAGCTGATCTGATCAGCGACCACCATCTCTACTCCAGTCGTAGTTTTTAGGTATGGCTGTTTAATTCATTCGGTAAGATTGGAACATCCATGCTTATTTTTAGGTGCGCAGCTATAATTTTTTAGTGCTCTGTATGAGTTTTTGTACTTTCGTTTAATCACAGGCTTTATCTATCCAGCCCGTTGTCATTCTGGTCGTTGCTTGCCATGGTTTTCCTTATCGTTTTATCAACCTTAAATTGTGACCCTACCCATTTCTCAACTCGTTTAGTGTCTTCTCGTTGAACTCGATTTTCCGGTTTACCTCTTCCCTACTATCGGACCAATCTGGTTAAGCAAGTACGGATTTGTCATCGAGTGCAAACACGTTCTGCCGTGTTTTTTGCTCATGTCGATTACACACAAGCTTGTTCTCTAACACGTGTCCGCACATGTGATTGGCCCTGAACCGCATGCTTGTCCTTTCTGTCGGTGATTGATTGTGTCGTATCGATCGATCGTAAATGACTGACCGCATTCAATTTTCAGTAGCCGATTCGGCGACTCTGTACGTATACTTGATTCTTTTTGTTTGTGTGTCTTCAAGACGTTTTAAGCGGTGGTTTTTCATTTGATCGTCAGCTGATCGGGGCGTTGTCACTTTGAGCTCTCGTGAATTGGGACAGTCCAACGGAACAATGAGTTCAAAGGAGGTTGAGAAGCGGTTAAATGTGATCGCGACCAAGATACCGGTTGTTTCTGCTGGTGAAGATGATGAAGAAGATGATATCAGCAGTAGGTGAGTTTGCCGTGGTGGCAAATTTTTCCTATAGTTTTCATTGTATCCGAATGGGAATTTAAAAGCGGTCATTTTTTTCATTGGAAGCTAGCTTACGAGAGTGGCAAAGGAGGCGCTTGTATTTCTTGTACAGCAATGTGATATGACAACAAATGCCGTACAGTTTCAACGTACACATTTCACCCTAAAAACTTTGATGTTCAAGGGTGATGTTACTTGAATAATTCAAACTGTTTCTAATGTTAATTTTGGGTTCTTTATGTCCGTTAAGTCCAGCCGACACGTTTACTCCTCAACTTTGCTGTGAGTGGACGAGTTCATTCTCTCTTTTAGAACATCTGTAGAATTTTGAAACACTTGGTTCCCTTCAATAACTTCATCAGCGCAGATAGAAGACATATGTTGCGATATGATAACATTTCGTTTACTCTCATCAGTCGCAAACGTTTGCTGCACACATAGGAGTTTTTCTGGTTACATAAGACAAGTATATCGGATTTGAGTCCCTGAGGCCTGCTAACTACAAATGTGCGTCTGGATCCTTTTGGTAGATTCAAAGCTTAAACGATATTATGGATATGGAGAACATCATTGTACGAAATGCATCTTAGTATGTTGCAATTTCACCTGGTCTAGATGGAATGTGGGCGTTGAATCTTGGGGCATCACAATTGCTCTCTTAATGTTTCAAATTGAACAGTATCCCATTTGGTCGCAGCTTCTGCATCCAAACATGCCCTTTGACTGGTCAATTTCGAAAGGAAAACTACCTTTGAATTTCGCTGTTATTAAGATTCTTTAGTAGCGCATATTCTCTTCGCGATCGAAATTCGCACTTCAGCCCTAGTGTTTATATGTCGATTTAATTTACTCACATCGTCAATGCCCTCACACTAGACATATCCGAATAATTATATCCAGCCTGTCGATCACAATCTTACGTGAATACTGTGTAGCTCGTTTGATTACTTTGACAGAAGAAAAAACACTAACCCTGCTCACTCCAATTTTGTAACCACATTCAGTCCTACATTAGCGTTTAGCTTCGGCACAACTGTGGTAACGTGAAGAGTTAAACACAGCTCTAATTTGGAAGGTAAACGGAAGGCGACGGATGAGATTTGTGTGTCAACAAACACCGTTACGGTGCACAGTAGGAAAACTCAGTCAGTCTCTTCTTGGACGGCTTGGTAATTCGCATATCCGCCAGCCATTTCGCGACGATCTCATCCGCCGTGCTGATCGCGTTTAACCTCCGCTTAAAGTTCATTTTATGATTTGCAAAGCGTATGCACGTTGGCTTTGAATGTTTTGTGCATGGATCTGGCTGATTTCAGCAACTATGTCTTCTTCCTTTGCGTTCTTTTATTTTTGGCGGAGGCTTTTTTCTTTATGGTTTTGGGGCAGCTAAGCGTCATTTCGAACCATTGGTGTATTGCTGTCTTTGATGATGGCGGTTATGGAGATGATGACTGTTGATTAACGTACCAAGAAGGAACTGCATGTGAAACCATTCCTTATCGCGTCTTTTTATCCCTTTACGTAGGAGTTCCATCGTATCCACTAAATCCAACAGTCGTACAGTGCGGTCTCGATGCAAGAAAATACCAGGCGACTGGTGCACCCACTACGAGTGCGCAACGTTCGGAAGCACCAGAGTTAGTCATGTGGCTTTTTGATGCATTAAACTTGTGTTTTGGCCTCGTTGACTGTCTCAGTTGCCCACAATGCTCTTAAACTGTTTCAATTGTAGAAGAATTCCGAAGAAATATGTCAACCGATTAGAAGATTTGTCTCCGCCGTACGGACTTTCTCGAGTTGAATATTTGTTCTCTCCGATCTGACTCAACTATGGGGGGGGGGGTTGATATTCTGAAAGGAGCTCTCGTAGTATCCATGGACCTCCGAATGGAAAATCTACTAGGTGGCACGCCGGTCTATACTGAATGTGTGAATCACAATGTTTTACACAGTACTTCAGCAGACTACATGGTTTCTCTAGAATACGTATTGTACCATCGAAACATAGAAGGTTGTTAAAACTATTTACTCCTAACAATGCGAGCTTATACCTTTTGTCCGAAATATCAGCACAGCCACAAGAACGCCTAAAAGGAGTGCCAAGTCTGGTTAGATAACTAGATTCTTCACCCACCACCAACCTCCAGTATGCGCAGGCGATGAATCAGCTTTAATGCAAAACATGGCTGATTCAATCCATATATGGCAAGTTGTGTTATCCCCTGCAAGGTCCAGCATCCTGAGGTCAGTGAGAATATCACCTAGTTTTTCCAGCGGTAGGTTGGTCTACTATTGCTGTAACTTTCAGTTTGAACGAACGATTCATCTCAGTATTAAATTCCTCTTGTATGGCCAACGGAATTTCCCCAGGATGTAACGCACCGCATGCATCAGACCAACAAAACCTAGTACACAACCCCAAACGGAGTCAAACATAAGAGTCTACTGGGGCTTCTCCAACTGATGAAGTCAGCTGTAATGATGGAACTTCACGAAGACCATTGTTTGAATGGCATACAAGCCCAAGATTGGTGTCAAATCTCTTTTTGCACATCGTAAAGTCAAGTACATAACATTCCTCGGATTGGTGATCAGTCCGTTTGTTTTCCCATCCACTTTCTTGTTTTCTTTCTTCCACATTTCTAGTTGGGTATCAGTGGACTCTATGGTTCACGCTCATTGCCAGCCATTATAAAATAGCCAGATGCACTGTAGTCTAGCTGACGTCATTGTCGTTTGCTTTCAGCACTTGTTGGGTTTGTCATCATCATCATAACAGCCATGAGCCTGACCAAAAGGTACTGTGGCTCGGGCCGCCGCTCACCTCAACAGTGACGTGGAATATCCTAGAAGGAAACATTACTACGAAGGTCAACAAAGATTAAAGAAGACTAAGCGGAAGAACTATAAATGGTATGGATACAGGCAGGCCATTGACTGCGACACACCGCCATCTCGGATAACGTATCTAACCAGCGGTTTGAGTGATCACGAGGACCCCATCCAGGCAGGCGATGCCTGTCCACTTTGCTCAATGGAGCAGTTAAGGTCTTCATATTTCGTGACGACATTGTTGCTTGACCACCACGCGGTTTCACCCAACTGTTGGTGTCCTCATTATATAATGCCCGGTACGGTAAACGTTCAGCTGGCATACGGAGCACGTGACCTAACCATCGCAAGTTGTGCAACGTAACTAGCTGGCCAATCGATGGCGCATCGTGAGCGTTCCGGAATATGCGCCGGCGAACTGCCACAATGCTCACGCGACCAGCCCACTTAATATGGGCCAAGTGGCGGAGACAACGATTGTCAAACACAGCAAGCCTGTTGATGTCTTGCTTGCGAACAGGCCACGTTTCCGAACCATACAACAGAATGGGACGCACACAGGCATTATAGACCCTTCCTTTTAGCGACAACCGAACGTATTTTCGACACCACGGATGACGCAGTTTGAGAAAGGCAACTCGTGCCTTTGCTATCCTCGCTGATATCTCATCAGCAATATTACAGGC